>JABXWE010103258.1:0-81958 GCA_014611495.1 Limonius californicus | reverse complement strand
TCGCTATTTTCATCTTTAAATTTGGTATAAAATATTCTCTTTCAATTATCTCTCGCGTTTTCTTTTCCGCCAAATTTCCTTTCCCGTGCGCTTTTCGTATTATTTCGTTCTGCATAGCTTTTGGTACTGCCAACAATTCGATTCCGCTCTCAAGCTTATGGAGTAGACCATTTACCATCAGATAATTGCCGTATGGTTTTTCTTTTAGAATTTCCTTGATTGCTACTATTGTCTCATCTTTAGCTTGTTCGTTCGTTAGTCTTGTTAGCGTCATGTTTCCGTCTGCTGTTATGTTCATAACTGAGTAACGACTTAGAGCGTCTACGTGCTTCATACCAATACCTCGTCGATGCTCGATGACATAGTCGTATTCTTCTTGTAACATGGCCCATCTAGCTATTCGAGGTGGTATATCTTTCTTGTTTAACGTCTTCTGGAAAGCTGAACAATCAGTAATGGTTTTGAATTTGCATCCGAGTAGATATATTCTAAACTTCTTAAGGGCTTGAACTATTGCCAATACTTCAAGTTCGTAGCTAGAATACTTTTTCTCTGCTTCAGTTGTTTTCTTACTCATAAAGTAAATAGGATGTAGTTTATTGTCTTCCAGCGACTTCTGCAATATCACTGCGCCATAACCTGTTTTGCTTGCGTCTGTGTGTAGCTCTGTCTCCAAACCTTGTTTGTAAATTGCTAAGACTGGTTTCTGTGCAAGAGCGGACTTCAAGTGTTCAAACGCTCTTTTCTGTTCGTCACCAAATTGAAAGTCTTGATTCTTCTTTAACAAGTCGCTTAGCGGTCTGGCGATTTTAGCATAATCAGGTATAAACTTCCTAAAATATCCAGTTAACCCCAGGAAACTCTGTAGTTGTTTCACAGTTCTTGGTTCTGGGTACTTAAACACTGACAATGTTTTCGTAGGAGATGGAAGAAGATTGCCATTCTCGATCAGGTGCCCTAAAAATTCAACTTTGGTTTTTAGAAAATGACATTTCTTCTTGTTGATGTCTAACCCATAATCTCTTGCTGCTTCTAAGACTGTCGTCATTTTCGAAATACCTTCCTCTTCGGTCTTCGATGGTATAATTAGGTCATCTAAATAGGTTAAAACAGTTCCCTCATACGTTAAATCTCTGAATATTGCATTGATAAATCTTTGGAAAACAGATGGTGAATTGCAGTGCCCAAAGGGTGCTCGTAAGAACTGATACTGACCATTGTGAGTCACAAAGGCTGTGTATTTACGGCTTTCTTCTTCAATCACGACATGGAAAAAACCATTTTTTAAGTCTATTGTACTGTAGTACTTAGCATGTTGTAGTCTGTCTAGCTGGTCCTCTATTAAAGGTAACGGGTAACGGTCTTTTATTACCTTTTGGTTTATTTTCCTGTAGTCGATACATACCCTCGGCGAGCCATCCTTTTTCTTGACTATCACCACTGCGCTTGCCCATTCAGAACTACACGGTTCAACTATTTCGTTTGCAATCCATTCTTTCACTTGGTTTTCTACTATTTCTCTTTCATATAATGGTAGCCTCCTCGGTCGATTGTAAATTGGTTCTTCATCTTTCACGATTATCTTCATCTCAACGTTAGTCGTCTTTTTCTTGGCTGGTTCATAATTTTCTATTAACATCTTAACCTTTTCTTTATTTTCTTCTTTCGCTGTGTCTGCAACGTCTAATTCATCTTCGGTTGGACTTATGTGTAAAAGGTTATCATCGGGTCTTCTTGTTATCAGGATTCCTTCTTGGTTTATTATCAGGTCTGCTTGGTTCAGCAATTCTTGACCTATAATAACTTCCATAGATGTTGCTTCCTTCGGTACCACATATACTGTTGTAGGAAAATCATTGTCGTCAATCTTGATAAGTGCCGCAAAGAATCCGATAGTATCCACTTTATTTTTACCAAAACCTGTAAGTGTTAACGTAGGTTTACACATATTGGGTAATTGCATCTTCTCGTACACATCTTTTCTAATTAGGTTGACTTGGCTTCCTGTGTCCACCAGAGCTTCGAATTTCGAATCTGCTATCATTACCGTCTTAATCATTCGGTTCCGTGAAGCTGCGTCCGTGATGTTCGAGACAGGAGCCGTTGCTGTATTGCTTGGCTTACAATCTGGACTCTTATGCCCGAAATTACCACATTTAAAACATTTAGGACCTTGGTCTCTCGAATTGCAGTTCTTGGAATCATGCCCCTTTTCTCCACAGTTGAAACAACGACGTTCTCTTCTTTCTTTATTTATTTCTAATTTCGCTGGTAGGCCATGCTTTTCAACGTTATTGGAGTTTCTAAACTTCGTTTGTTGGCTGGGCTGATATACGTTCCTAGCTCGGATTTCCTCATATGTTTTTAACTTTTGTTTAAACTGGTCGATTGTTTCTGCTCCAAATAATACAATTTTGTTTCTAATATCGTCCTGAATTCCATCTATTATGTAATGGATTAATGATTCATCATCGATTTTTTCTCGACCGCTTATTTCTTTCATTTCTAAAAAATATCTGTACACATTTTCGTTTTTCTTCATCTTCCTTCTGCTTAACGTCTCATGCAGCTTAGCACTGCTCGTTGTTGCAGGAAATTCAGCCTTAAGTGCTCTCTTAAGTGAATTCCAGCTCGTGATGTGTCTCTCGCCCTGGACAAATATTTTAGCTAAACCCTTTAGTGATTTTTTAGCAAAAATAAAGGTTTCCAAATCGTCCCATTGTAACAGGACTTTGTTTTCTTCGAAGTCTGTTACAAAATCATTAACAGTATAACCGTCTTCACCGCTAAATGATCGAATGGAGTCTTCTACGTCACGGAAATTAAATACAAATTTTGACTTTGTACTCGTAGATGCGCTAGAATTTACGCTTTCTCTGTGAAAAATATTTCTTCCGTCATTTCGCTTAAATTCAGCTTCTCTTCTGCGTGTTTCGGCTACGCCTTCGTCTTCGTTTCGATCGTCTTCGTCTTCGGTATCTTCTTCTACATGTGTGGTAGTTAGTAATTCAATGTCCATTAAATTATTAACAACTCTTTCAATTACGTCTGAAGTATCGCCAATGAAATCTAAATTCAGTACGTTACAAATTAGAGCAAGATCGCCCCCTGTAAGATTGTTATTAATAAACGATAATTTATTATTATACTCCTCCGAATTCGCGCTGAAACCGAATCCCGAAAACGATCTCAGTCTTTGTCGGTTTTTACTTTCCCATACCTTATAGGTATAGGGTAAGTATTGAATTCATGAAAATTTTCGAAATCGAGATTTTAACGGAAATATCCGTTTTGGGTCTCTAGGAACCCAAAAAAGTGGTTTTTAAAAAATGTCTGTCTGTGGGTGGGTATGTACGTATGTACGTACGTATGTACGTACGTATGCACGTACGTATGTGACGCTCCTACAGCCGAAAGTATTGCTCCGATTTTGATGCGCTTTGGAATGCGGGGGTGTATCGAAAATTCATCGAAAAAATAAGCTTTTCAAAAAAAATCCGAAACCGGAAGCGGAAGTTACGCATGTTTTTTTGGTATCACTTTTTTCGTGATTACAATTTTGAAACTTTTATCGCGGATAACGATAGAGGGTCATAAGACAAATCTGTTAGTTTTTGCGGAACTCGCTAGCTTTAAACTGAAGGGCGCTATGATTTTTTGAAATTTTTGAGTTTAACGCCCAATTACTCGAAAACGGATGAATCGATTCAAATGATTTTTATTTTCTGAATAGTATATGAAGGGTAAAATGAGGTGATATAAAAAGTTTTTTGAAAAATTATAAGGGGCCTAAATTACGAAATTTCAAAATTTTGGAAATTTCAAAAAATTATTTCTCAAAAACTGCTCCAAGGAATTTTTTTAAACTTCATATGTCGACAGAACTCGCAAGGGGCTATCGATATGTTTTTTGAAGAACTCCGTAATTTTCCTGTGGCGCCCTCTACGAAGCTTGGAAGTTTGAAACTTCAAACTCCTTTAATTAATAAACGAAAAAAGATAGGAAGCTGGGGTTTTCACTGAATCGCTCAGTACGTAATGGAGCATATGAATATTCAAAGAAATATTACACTCGTGGATATATCTAAGCGCACCGGCCCCCTCCCCCCTCTTTTTTATAAAAATACTTTTTTTATTCTAACGGTTGTTATTTGTTTGCGCCAAAGAATCTTTTTCCGCGAAAATAAAAAAATCGATTTTTATGCCCTACAAAATATAATTTCCAGGGACTTAGAAAATTTTACCTCGGTAGCAATAGTGATCGGTACTAGTTAGACCGCGCGACGGCCTAGCGGTACGGACAGCCCCGCGCACTTTGGTTCAGAACCATTGCCATACTGTCGCGCTACATTCATTTCTTTAACCGGTATTACAACAACAAGTTATAAATTATTTATCAAAATTTTGTATTTAATACCTACTTAATTTTCGAAATCGAGATTTTAACGGAAATATCCGTTTTGGGTCTCTAGGAATCCAAAAAAGTGGTTTTTAAAAAATGTCTGTCTGTTATAAAATCACAGCAAACTCAATTTGCAGTCACAATATCACGTATATAGTAGAGAATGAAGTATGCCTGGTTGCATATTAAAAGGAAATTAAGGGGCACCGCAGATATTTGGCGGGACTTCTTAGAAGCCTTGTAAGTCTATTCGTTACGAGGCAAGGTTTTAGGATAGCGCTTGAACAACCGTTTTGAGGAAAATAACTCTACTGTTGAATAAAGATGATATGAGCAATTTCCAGTATGGGAAAGACCAGGGAGGCAGTCGCGTCCACTTATTTATATCTGAGGTTTTCGGTGAAATTAGAATTGCTATAATTGTTCAAAATAGAAATTTTAGGCAATTGTTGGCGTACTATTTACAAGTTTTTAATATTTTATCTGACTGGAGAATTACCTTGGTTATAAATCACGCGTGATATTGAGTAACGTGCACAAAGCAGGTCAGGATTGTTTCGTTCTTTAACCTCAGATAACTACTCATAATACATCACTATTTGGATGAATTGTTAATTATGATACAGAGTGGAAAATTTTATTTATCGGCACAAGATTACTGAAGTCATTAACCCGGTTTTATTATTTTTGTTGTAGGTAGGACTTACAACGTGTAAGCAATGTACGATTAATGTACAGTATTGAAGAGACAACGAAAACTTAATATTTAGGTTCGTTTTCATATCTTCATACAACGCAATTGTTCAGTTCGTGAAATAATTACCCATTTCTGAGGTCGTAAACGGTTTGATCCTTAACTGAACTATGTCCAACCTTACGTTGATCTTTCTTAAGTAAATTTAATCTAGAAATACTTCATGAAGTGGATAACCTGTTCATGAAATGGTCAGCATATAGACACGACATATGTAAACCAATGATTTATAACTTTTTCGTTTCATGCAGTATCAGGTTAATCTTATGTTACGACTTCAAACCTTTTCGTGAAGCAAATCAAAAATACTGCAATATAACTATCTCCAACTACTAATTATATTTATTTATTTAACCTTATATTTATTTACGTCGACCTATTGCAATTTTTCTGGTTTTAGCGTAAAAAGTCATTATCATTAATAATAATAGGCCTTGTTCATTCATAGTGCCCATTGATGTAAACTTGTATAATAATAAAAAATGAAACTCAAATAAAAGGACACAATACTGAAAAAATTGCGTTGAAGTAGTAGTCAGCTTCAATATTTACAAGGAATCTACTTTATAACAATCTCAGTTGTGACAAACTAATATACTTAATGTAAATATTGCATTAAAACGCAAATATTGCGTATTGGTTGTAATCTCTATATCTACATTTTTCTGTAGTTATATAACAGGCCAGACTTGCAATTAAAGGCTGCTGATTTTTAGCATACAGTTATCGCGGCTGAAAAGTTTGTTTTATTTAATACAGTATGTTCACTAATTTACGTATAGTGTCTTCTTACAGCATGCACTTTATAGAAAGCGAAATAACGAAATTTTAAATCAGTACGTAAAACACGATTTAATTGGTAATAAAACAAATTTCCGCCTGTATACACTGGTATACACATGTTAGTTGATTTTCTGAACAATTTGAACTTTATAATTAAATAATAATTGGACCTTCACGTTTCATTTCCGAAACAGGTCGATTCCGAATCGTTTACCGTTAAAATGTATTCCTATGTATACGTCAAAGTGTATCACATACAAAGTGATTTTTTAAAAAGTCAATTGCAGTAGCCTGGGGTGTCCCGTCTATAATACGCTTTAGAATCTGACAATATGAAAATTGTAACAGCATAGCTGCCAATCAAGAAATCTTGACGAAAAACCTGTAATTTACTTACCTTAATACATTACAAATCAGTTGCAACTAAATGCTTGCTCATTTTCACATTTTGTTGGGCCAAAATTTTTAACTACCTGAACTGTCACACAGTTTGACATACAGGTAAATGTCATTCAAAGCTCATTACAGCTGACTGCAGACGGAATAGCTTTTTTTCTAGGCTTGCTGCAATTGACTTTTTAAAAAATCACTTTGTATCCCACATTACCTCGAAATGTGTTTGTTGTTGTTGTTGTCATTTATAAGTGACAGATGTCAATTGTAACATATGGGCTAAGCCATACTTTGATAAAAATTTCAAAGTCTGCTAGAATTGTTTTTTTTAATGAACATACTGTATGTTTAAACAATACCCCTAAAACAGGTTATATCTAAAATGGCACAATAACAGCACGATACGTTATACAGAAAGTGTTAATATAATTTTGTCTTTGGTTGAACTAGTTTCAGAGTTATTCTTAGCCAAAGATCATAACTTTGTTTTGCTTACTTTGTAAAAACGATAAAGATTATCAATTTCACATTGTTAGTGAATTAATTACTAGATCTTAACCGGTTTTCAATTTATTTACATGCTCTACTGCTTATACCGAAGAATTATTTATGCCACATTTCTTCTGCTAACATTAAAGAAACAGCGTTGTATTCTTGTTAAGCGAATGTATTTAAGTTACAGCACAACCTCATGTGAATTTGACTTTCTTGAGAATAAATATCGTCACTATAACAGTAATATTTAGTTTATTTATATTACATAATTGTATGTTTTTCATACTGTTAGCATTGCTGCAGTTGTAGATGTAGGTCGTTTGGTGTTTGTATCGTTGTCGTTTTGCTACTGATATAGTTGAATACATACTGAATAAATATGGGGATATGTATTTAATTGTGGTCGAATGCTGTGGTAGTGCAGTTGCACGCCTCTACGCCTTTTAAGTTTTTACAATCGACCACTAGGTGGCGCTCTTGAGATGCATCATTATTATTTTCATAAAGTTTGACATTTGTTACTGTGAAGACGTTGGCAGCTTAGAAATTGACCTAGTAGTTTGTTTACAGTGAGAGTTTAAAACAAGCAATTTTGTGAAAAATTGGAAATTTCATGTGAAGGTTTTCATTGGATGATTTTTTACGATTTTAGTAAAGGCCTAACTCAACAACAATACATAGAATCGCTTTTTTCAACTTTCGGTAGTGAAGCACCATCAGAAAAGACTGTCTACAATTGGTTTGCAGAATTTCGTCGTGGTCGTGCGTCCGTCAGTGATGAATATTGTGAAGGTCGACAAAAATCGGTTGTTATTCCAAAAAAACATCGATGCTGTGCGCCACATGATTGAAGAAGATCGGCATATGACTTATAGTTAGATAGAGGCATCCTTGGGCGTATCGAAGACTGCAGTACATTCGATCTTGCATGAACATTTAGCTGTGAAAAAGATTCCGCATAATTTGACCGAAGCTCAAAAAAAGGCTCATGTTAATTGGTGTAAGGAAATGCTCAAAATATTCGACCGAGGAACTGCAAAATCGAAACGGTGACGAAACTAGGATATATTCGTCTGAACCGGAAACTAAGCAACAATCCACTGTTTGGGTGTTCCAAGATTAACCGTATCGCACAAAAGTTGTTCGTTCACGAATCACTTTCAAGAAAATGGTCGTTTGTTTCTTCGGTTGTAATGGACATTTCGCAACCATTCCTTTAGAAAATCGAAGAACAGTTAACGCTAAATGATATACAACAGTTTGTTTGCCAGCAGTCATCGATGAAATCAGGAAAAGCAACCGAATTGTCATCATGACAATATGCCAGCTCTCACATAGCACGTCAAACAACTGCTAATTTGAAGGAGAAAAACATCGAATTAATGTCTTATTGCCCATGTTCACCTGATTTATCGCTTGGTGACTTCTTTGTGTTCCCGAATGTCAAAAATAAATGCGTGGACAGCGATTTTCATCACCTCAAAAAGCTTTTGAAGCCTTCAAAAACCACGTTTTTGAGAGACCAACTTCAGAGTGGAAAAAATGTTTAGCGAATTGGTTTGAACGCATGCAAAAGTGTATTAATAATGTAATTGTTGCAAATTATTAGAGTATTAAACAATTAATTATGCAGCATCTGTGATTAGAGTTTCAAGTCGCATTAACTAGGTTGATATTTTGGAAACTTATTTATAATATATTACTAAAACTCTTCGGTTTAAAATACAAAATGGTAAAAGCATGCAAAATTGTGACATAATAATTTGTAAATATCAATAGTTGAGAAACAAAATATTTTCAACCGAAGTGATATTAAACTTTATTGCTTAGTTTGTGTTGGAACATCTCTATTTTTTGCAGCTCGTTTCCGGATCCATACGAGGGGGTATTGATAAGTACTTAGCCTACCGTATAAAACGCCACAATATTTCAAAAGTTTATTTATTCAACGTAATCTCCTTTAAGACTTATACATTTAGCAGAACGTTCATAAAGTAACTCTAAGCCATTAAAAAAATCTTTGTCTTGGGCTGCAAACCACTCCTCAACGGCACATATTATTTCGTCGTTTGTCGAAAATCTTTTACCTTTCAAATGTTTTTGAGTTTTGAGAACAAATAATAGTCTGGTTGTGCTAAATTCGTAGAATAGGGAGGGTGGTCAACCAATTCA
Source organism: Limonius californicus (assembly GCA_014611495.1). Taxonomy (NCBI): domain Eukaryota; kingdom Metazoa; phylum Arthropoda; class Insecta; order Coleoptera; family Elateridae; genus Limonius; species Limonius californicus. Next base: position 72,959 of record JABXWE010103258.1, on the reverse strand, counting down.
AAACCAATTTCATCAATTTTTGCAGTGAAATCAACGACTTCTGAGCAGGAGCGTTGTCTTGCAAAAAGAGCGCACCCCTGGCAAGTTTTCCGCGGCGTTTTCCACAATTTTCTTACGTAATTTAGTTAGCAACTCAGTATAATATGCTCCCGTGATAGTTCTACCCCGTTCCAAATAATCTATCAGAATTATCCCATTTTTGTCCCAGAAAACTAAAGCAAGAATCTTGCAGCCGATTTTTGAACACGGAATTTTTTGGATCGTGGAGAACCGGCATGCTTCCACTGTTTGGATTGCTCTTGTAGCGTTACTCACTCTTGTGTTGTGTTTAGCTTTTATTCGTCGTGATTCTTCGTGATCGTCTTAGGTTCGTATCTAGAGTAGTTGAGCTAAATATGTGAAATAAAACACCAGAGAGGTTTAATACTTTTATTAACGTCAATATTTAACTACAGACAGTGCAATTTAACTGCCTCCGGTATTCACCTGTTCAGACTAGGAAACTGCAGGAAACCTTAGCCGAGGTAGTGCGACGTGATCTTAAGTACGAAGATATTAGGTTGGCGTATGGAATCCAATTTAAACTAACAACGAAGAAGCGCGGAATAGTTAAAGGACTAAGAATACCTGTAGCTGCAGCCGAGTTTCCTCCAGCGCAATATACAGGAGGATGATTGGATACCTGCAGCTGCTGCCAAGTTTTCTCCAGTGTAATATACAGGGTGATGATTGGATACCTGCAGCTGCTGCCGAGTTTCCTCCAGTGTAATATACAGGGGAATGATTGGATACCTGCAGCTGCTGCCGAGTTTCCTCCAGTATAATATACAGGGTGATGATTGAATACCTGCAGCTGCTGCCGAGTTTCCTCCAGCGCAATATACAGGTGAATGATTGGATACCTGCAGCACTGCCGAGTTTCCTCCAGCGCAATATACAGGGAAAGGATTGTGTTCTTGTTCTGGTAGTGCTTCTTGATGGTTGAATCAAGAATGATCTTTTCATGACAACTTACTTCTGCTTTTATAGGCCACAAACGGGTGTTAGATCGTGAGAACCCACTGCAGGTGCACCCCATTTTTAGGAACAACACGTATTTGATGGCCCTATAAATCCAGAACTGATAATTTTCGTAAAAATAAGCTATTTATCTGTTTAAAATCAGAAGGCCCAACCCAAATAAATAACCCCCATAATTTAGTATAAAAATAAATTAACTAGCTGTTAAAAATCTGAAGAACCAAACCAAATAAATAACTCCCACAATCTAGAATTTAATTATTACGTCCATGCGCGGAATATCACCCATGAGGATTTAGTTCAATAAAAAAGTAATAATTTAGGCAAGTTATGGGCTAAGCTAAATCAACAATTGATCCCAAGAACAGACTGCGCTAAAGACAGCTGTCGTGGAATACCTTACGCACTTGAGAGCAACTAAATCGAAGTCATATTGTTATCCTATTTACCTGCAAGAAATAGCTGAAAGAAAGACGCTGCAAACAAATATTTTAAGTATATAATTATAACATTCAACTGTCGAATGTGTAGTTGTTTTATAATTCCATTCATTGTACATGAAAGTGGATATTTATTTTATGATTGTTGGCCTCATAATTTAGGTCTACTCGTAAAGGACAACCCCTTTACAAAAAAATAAACACATGTTAAGAAACGGCCGTGTCCAAGATCAATGAGATGTGCGACTTTCGAACACCACTAAAATCAATTAGCAGTTATATTTAACATGAAATATATATCCGAGTATAGATTAAAAATTAAAATTATGAGCATAAAGTCCCAAAGTGCATCTTTCTGTAATAATATAAACATAATGGCAAATGCGGTCCGCTACAGTCTTTAGTTTCTAGGCCATAGTGATGGATCCACGTTTCGTCCATAGTAACAAGCCGATCCAAAAAGTTTGAGGAATCTTCTGCAAAACTGCTGCAGATTTCCTTTGATGTTGTCAATCGAACGCGCTTCTGATCAACGTTCAAGCATCTTGGAATCCATTTGGCCAAAAGCTTTCTCATAGCCAAGTCGTGATGAATGATGTGACACACACGTTCAAAGGAAATGTGCAATTCTTCTGCAATCCCAATACATCAATTTTCTAAAATCATATCATGGACAGAATCTCAATGTTTTCCGGAGTGGCCACAGAAATTGGTCTTCCAGGGCGGTGCTCACCTTTCACATCTGATCTTCCTCTTTTATATTCCGCAACCATGTTTTTAATAGTGGCGTATGAAGGACACTGATCACCTAAGGTTTCTATCATATCAGCGAAAATTTCTTTGTCCGATACCCCTTTCAAAAATAAATACTTAATAACTGACCGAAACTCGATATTTTCGAATTCTATCTTTTTCTCAGACATGCTGTTTCAAAAATTCACAGTTTGATCACTGTTCAACTTATGGATGTCAAACTTTGACAACTAAAACATCATAGTTGTAACCATAGCAACAATATTCACTTTTCTTTACTAGAAACTTTCCAGGCTAACTAGATATCAATACCCCCTCGTATACAGCCAAGTGCAATATCTTGAAGAGAAACGACTTTTTCTTCATCAAATCTGCTCTATTTCACAAATACTACAATCCAATAAATACAAAACGTTAACTTCAACAGCCTTTCACGTCTAACTGCTACTAATCTGTCTCTTCTCTGCCACATGTTTTTCCTCAGTGCCAAAGTAGAAGCACAAGGGAATTACAGTTTACATCCAATCCGAACAAAAAAAATTCCGGAGAAGGTTTTTGGCGTTATAGATTAATCAAATAGATTGGGGAATTGTGTGTAGTGGATTGCAGTAGAAGATTTCTATACGGTAGTAGATAATGCTGGGAAATCGAACACAAGCCATAATCGACGAATTGCCCAGAAACCGAGCGCTCTGCACAACTGAGTACACACCACACACGTTAGCTTAATACTATTTCGTTATTGCTGATACCTTCATCAACATCTCTCAACTCCCATAAAATTGATACCAGTGCATTTCCAGGCATTAACTTCAGTGTTAGTGGTTGCTAGTTTCCTTTGTAATTACCAATCGACGAACAAACTCTATTGTATTTTTCTCAAAACGATCCAAACAGTATCGAGAATTTAGCATTAAAATTGGTTTATTACAAATTTGTTAGAAAACGTGCCATGCACATTTCCAGTTTTAATTCATTACATAGGATACGAAGAGCACGTTCATCTAGATACCTACAACAATCTTAGAAATTTGAAAAATGTTTAAACAGCAATCTTTCAAAATGTTTGCAATGATTGTTGGTGTTATTACACTTTTTGAATATCCACTGTCAAGGTTGTCCTCCAGGCTTTCACGACTACCATTTCCTATTTTGAACATCTGTATACATCTCCGTTATTGTTGACAAACTATTTAACAAAATAAAATATTTTATTATAGCATATTATCTCAGTGTGTCTATTTCAAAAAATTACGTAAATACCTTTATTCAAAAAGCGGTATGCAAACAACTACTTGACCGAATAACTTATTATTTTAACAGCTATTCGTAGGATGGGTCAGACTGAATGGAAAGTGAACTTCTAATGCTATTTATGCTTCGCTCCAGAATATCTGAAATCATTTTCGAAGTTTAGCTAGAAAATAATTATGGCAATAAGATGCGTACATTTTGTTAACTGCTCTGATATACAAAAACAAAGTCTACCCTAATTGTTGGTAATAAGACACTGTTACAGCATGTAGGCGGTCGCGTTAAACTTCTACTCCCAAGGTCTAGGCTTCAGTGCCTGCGACATTATAAACGTGCAACACAGGCGTATGAGAGAACACTTGTAGTACACCTGAAGAAGGATAAAAATATCAAAACATGTTATTAGCATAATTATGCAACGAGTGAGATCTATTTAATTAAATGTCTTAATTTTGAAATATTATATACAGCGTTTTATTTAAAAATCCAGAAACAGTTTGGGAATATCATTCACTCTGTGTAGTAGTCCAAGTCGCAATTCCCAATAATAATTGTAAATAATTTATAATAGTAATTGGCCAAGAATATAACTAACTAGACTGCTTTGAAGGATCTCCTTGCATATTCTAGCGTTCCCAATTGAAAACAGAAACAGGAGAGAAAAACAGAGAGACACCAAGAGAGAGGTAACAAGAAAAACGGTGAACGAACGCATTGGAATAGTAGTTTTATAAGCCAACTCCTAGCCCGTTCAGTCGCCAGACCTTAACCAACCATATCTACGTTATAAATACTTTTTACTGAGCATTTTAATTCCTTGACAAACAATTATGGAATTTAGAAGATCGATGGAATAAATTCAAAGATATAATATTACGAGTAGCAGAACATATTTGCGGAAGGCTAAAGGTTAATAGACATTGCAAGAGAACGAGCTGGTGGAATACAGAAATACAGGAAGAAGTGAAAAGAAAGAAAAAAGCACGGAAACAATATAACAGCACAAAGTCGGAACACGATAGAACAGGATATTACAAATATAGGAAAAACGTGAAAGAAATGATAAGGGAAGCAAAAAAGAAGAGCTGGAAAGACTTTGGCGATAAAATGGAACAAAGCTACAAAGTAAATAATTGGAGTTTCTGGAATAAAATAAGAGCTTTAAGGGGCGGGAAAAGAAAAGAGATAAAGGGCATAAGAGATAAGAATAACGGTATAAGGACAAACTTAGAGGAAATTCTAGAGACGTGGAGGGAATATTTCAAAAATAAATATGATAACGATGAAGAAGAACGAGCAATAGGGATGATGGGTAATCAAAACGTGATGGAGGACAATAGTAACCAGACAGAAGAAATAAGCATAGATGAAATAGAAGAGGGACTAAGGAAAATTCGGACAGAAAAAGCTGGTGGTGCAGACAATATAGATCCAGAAGTGGTAAAATGCTAGGCAAAGAAGGGAAAAAATGGTTGTTGGAAATAATGAAGGAAGCATGGAGAACGAATTTAATACCGAAAGATTAGGAAGAAAATTTAATGGTACCAACTCATAAAAAAGGGGATGAATTCGAATGCGAGAATTATAGAGATATATGCCTGTCCCCAGTTGCATTCAAACTATATACAAGAATTGTAGAAGGCAGACTAAAGAAGGAAATAGAGATTAAACTGGAAGAGGAGCAATCAGCTTTTAGACGAGAGAGACAAACTATGGATAATATGTTTATACTGAGAAATCTAATAGAGAAAAGAAACGAACAGTGAAAAGAACTATATATTATGCTCATAGACCTCAAAGCGGCTTTTGACTCAATCAACCGACATACCATATGGAAAGTTATGGAAGAACCTGAAATAACCCAAAGAATTATAGAAGTAACCAAAAGTACATACAACAGGGTGAAAGGAAAAGTACAAATGGGTGGAAAAAGATCAAAGAGGTTCTACATAAACAAGGGAATTAAGCAAGGAGATAGTCTTAGCCCGACGCTGTTCATATTAATAATGGACAAAATAATGAAAAATACCAAGAAAAAGACAAAACACTTCCAGGTAGCGATAGGATACACACATATGCTTCCAGTGAAAATGGAAGGACTGCTATACGCTGATGATATAATATTAATGGCAGATACACAGAATAAAATGCAGTCCCTACTAAACATTTGGGTAGAAGAGATAGAAAAAATGAACATCAAATTAACATCAACAAATGTAAATGTATGAAGATAGACAAACAGGAGGAAAATAGAAGAAATAGAGACTCGATTAAATGTAAAGAAGAACAAATAAAGATGGTGTCAACTTGCGAGTATCTAGGCGTGATGTTCACAAACGATGGGAAAATGGACCTAGAAATAGCGAACAGGGCAAGGAAGGCGACAAAAATATATTACAGCCTAAACAAGACCATATTCGGTAAGGGAGAAATAGGCCAAAAGACTAAGCTTCAAGTTTACAACTCAATCAGCATACCAACGATATTATACGCCAGCGAAGCATGGGTAACAAACAAAAAGCATGAGAGCACAATTAATGCAGCAGCAATGAAACAACTAAGAAGAATTGCAGGAAAGACAAAAATGAACCGCCTAAGAAGTGACTACACTAGAGGAGAACTCAAGCAGGAATCGATAGAGGTTAAAATCAAAAAGAGGAAACTAAACTGGTACGGGCACATAATTAGAATGAAGCAGATCAGGCTGGTAAAACGAGTTATGGAGGCGAATAGACAAGAGAAAAGAAGAAAGGGAAGGCCGAGGAAAACGTGGTTGGGACAGATAGAGGAGATAGGGAGATAGAGAAGTAAGACGCTACAGCAAATGAAGAAGATGGCCGCAGACGGGAAGAACTGGAAGAAATGGATAAATGAAGATTAAGAAGTAACAGCTCCGACGCTCCGAAGGGGCATAAGGAGGAAACGAGAAGAAGAAGAAGAAGACAAACGATTACCTTAAGGTGTCTAGCTATCACAACATTGGAAGTTTCATGCCATATCTATAAAAATAACATTATCCAATCTAAATAAAAAAGTCCAGAAACCTATTGCAGAAATGCATTTTAAAAAATGTATGTTGCGCTTACCATAGATTTACTTAAATTATCTAATAGTTATCAAAGAATAGGTAAGTTGTTTTTAGTTTTTAGTCTGAAACACAAAATACCGGCTTCTGAAAGCTTAGCATAACTTCCCAGAAATCTCAATCAGGGTATAAGTTTCTTATTTTTCACGCCTCGTAAAAATTTGCGTTTGAACTGCTCGACAAACCTAGACCTATTTTAGAATGTCTATTACACAATATATATGGCGATTACTTTATCTTATAATAAGTAGATAGGTTATCCATATTACAGCTATATGTACTCCATAGCTATCTTAGTAAACTTTACATTGTTTAAATAAATAAAAATTAAAGTAGTTGCGTTGGATGTGCTAAGAAACTACAATGAAACTGTTTACTAATAAATAAGATATAGTTTTGCAAAAGGTACACTTACAACACTTACTAGTAAATTTAAATTGATTGTTATTACCACAAGAATCTGGCACTGAGGCGAAACGCCACATTATCCTGAAAGATGCTGTCTACAAGAGGCCTCTTCTTGGGGCAGTGGTTTATCTCTCATGTATTTCCAGGAACACCGAAGTTGTAGTCGAACCTGATATATCCATCTTCACTGTGGATCCAAAACATCAGAAAGAACAAGAGCATGTATCTTCTCGGAAGGTCTGGACCTACGCGAAAGCATAGCACTAGTCAAACTTACGACTATCTTTCAAGCGGAAGTGATGCCCATAATGCAGGTTGCATATACATTTCTGGAGCGTGGTATCCAAAATAAAACTATTAGAATAGCTAGCGACAGTAGGCCCTACTGGCCCTGACTAAATCCAAAATTGCCTCAGGTGTGGTACTCAAGTGCCACCTCAAGCAGGAGCTACCATCTAGCAACAATGTCCTAGAACTCACCTGAGTTAATGACCACGCAGGAATGTATAACAATGAGCAAACTGTTGCCCTGGCGAGAACAAGGCTCGGAACTATCTTTTTGGAGTGCCTGTTACCGGCCAATCGAGCTTTTTCGACGATTCGTAACAAACTTGATGGAAAAGGGCCTACAGCTTAGCTCAGAGGAGTAGGGGGAGTTCGTGAAAATCGCTTATGGGAGAAAATCTTTAGTTGTGTACAGGGCGAGTCAAAATAAGTGGGCGCCACCTTCCAAGTCCAGCTGATTGTGTAGGTCCTCGTGGAAGGCCGAGAAGCCAACAGCTCACGGGAATGGAACCTACCTTTATTGTGCCTCCTCCTATATATATTTAAAGCTTGCAAAATTTTTACATAAACACATATAGAGTACACATAAATAAAAGAGGCAGTAAATTTTAAAACACATATATTGAAACTCTTAGTAACGACGGTACAACAATAAAAATGACAAGCAAAAGTGATTTGATAATTCTAAAATTATAACAGCCTAATTTGAACGTTCAAACAAAAAAGGTAACTCGCCGCCCATGGCCCACGGTATTTAAAATCTATCAATTCTGCGTGGTCAGTGGCGTAGAGTTTACAAGAAAACACAGCATAAACAAAGTTCCTTTTTACAAATATTTCGTGCAAATAAAAAGATTTTTGACTGAAGGTCGCTTTTTTTTGGGTTTAACAAGACAAAGTTTAATTCCGCTAAATATTGCAAGTCGCGCGCAAGTTTCGTTTCACCACACACAAAAAACTGGTCTGTTTTACCTTAACTTTCGCTGCGAGGCAGGCACAAATCAAGGAGGGTTGACTTATAATTGCAGGTTACGTCAGGCAAGGGGTGTTTTTCCCAGTCCGGGAAAAAAGATGTAGAAGGCCTCAGGAACCCAGGGTGGACGAAGCGTGGGCTGATATGCTTCTGGGCAAGCAGATTATTCCCAACAATCACTTTTTTCCACGGGTTCCAACGCTTTTTATCCGATTAAATCGAGAAGAGAAACAATCACACTTGATTGTTCTGTACTTAGGCTACACTGTTAACACTGATGTTGATCCGACTTAACTTTGTCGAAAAGATACTAATTGCCTAAAGCAATATTCGGTACGGTATTTGGTTTAACAGGTGCCGCGAAAAAAAAACCCCTTACATGAAGACGCGTCTCAACCCAAGTTCGCTGCCCACTGACTGCAAGATGCAACGGGGAACCTGCACCCCCCCCTCGAAAGGTTGCACCATATTACAAAATCATATGCAATGTTCTAGAAAGTTCTGGAATAAGGGACACGAGAATTCTGGGAACAGTCCGAGGTCGAACGCCGAAAAACAAGAGTCTGCAATTTGACACAAAAGAAACTGTTTTAACAACGGCGAAAAATATCTCACAAAGAAAAACCTTGAACAACTCTAGGACTCCCTTGGGTCATAAATTACGAGACGGAAAACACCAATAAAACTTACGATGCTCCATTCTTTAAAGACGCAATGTAACCAAAACTGTATCCAATATACAAACGGCAATTAAAATAGCGTGACCAATTCTTACGAAGCGACAAACAAATTAAGAAGTTGATTCATGTAACGCGGCGAATTTAAAAATAACATAACATCCCGGACCGGCATTTGCGCCCACGCCCACCCTGTTATGTATCATAATCAATCAAGAAACCCAAATATGCCATTGCAATAGATGGGTCGAAACAGAAAAATGCTGACAAGCAAGAATGGCCATCGCAGCCTGTTCGCAAAGAATGACAAGATTTTGCGCACGTTTGCCACGAGGAAAAGTATGACTTATCGTAGAAATGCTCACCGGTCACTGCCAACTAAATAAAGACGTGCACAGGATGGGGCTAGTTGATGACCCAACCTGTCAAAGGTGCCAGTTGGAGGACGCGACGGCCGAACATCTTCTGTGCAACTGCCCTGAACAAATTAGAGGACCCATGTTGGAGAATTGTGGCCTGACATGGCTGGGATTCGCAACACACCTCTGGCAAATATCCTCAAGTTCACCGAAAGGGGGGGTAGCCTTGAATGAGAAAATCAGAGCAGTGTTTACTATGGAGGTAGCGCAATGGGCCCGCCTTCTTGAGGCCCAAGTGCACGTGAACATGTTCACCCTCCCCTCCTAATCCAGTATCCAAATCCACAAGAATCTATATAAATCAATAACTGTGTACAGAGGTTTATTAAGTTTTGACAAAACAGTAGTTGGAATTTGCCTGTTCAAAGAACTCTTAATGTAAACAAACATTTTTATAGCTGAAAAGAAAAGTGAATCATGCATCACACGCACATGTGAGAGGTGTAGCCTAGCTACTTGATATACAATAATCACACTGTATGATCGAGCCTTATACATTAAGGGAGCCTAGCTATAACTATATTTCAGTTTTTCTTCCACATCTAAAAATAACTTTATTCAATTAAATAACGAAGTCCATGAAAGGACGGTCGACTACATTGAAAATATAGGTACATACTCTGCATATCAGTGGCGGCTCGCAATAAGAAATCAAGAAGCCATAACGCCACCACGACAAACCAATTCGAAGCTATACAGTGTGTCCCAAAACGAACCGGCGATATTTCAAGGATGAATTCCAGAACTTATTTAGAGTCGAGAAATTCATATAAACATATGTCCGTTAACGAGTTATTGTTTATTTCATAATTTATGTGGCTAAAATTTTTGTTCAACGGATTTCTGAAATACTGATCTAGTTGCCATGGTCGTGTCTTTTGTTTGGTATCATTTGAACATCTTTCTTAAATTATTGTTGGAAACTTGTCAGTTTATTACTGTGATACTGAAGTTGGCTTCTTCTTTGTATCCTTATTCCCATCGTAATTCACAATACTAATGTTATTTTCAAATGAAGAGTATGCAGATATTCATTATGTTTACGGTCTGTGTGAGGGAAAGGCTGTAACAGCACAACAGGCATATCGTAGAAGATATCCTAATGACCTAATAGAAGACTGCCTACGCGTGTAGTTTTCTTTAATTCACATCGTCAGCTGAGGGAACGTGGCAATTTCAATGCAAGACATGCAGTCGGCCAAGGAGTTGTCCGTAGACCCATAAACGATGGGGAACAAGAACATGTTCTTGATTTATTACAAGAAGAACCGTCTTTAAGTGTGCGAAGAATTACATTACGTACTAAAATATGTAGAAACCAGGTTTGGAAAATAATAAGAAGTGCTTGCTTACATCGATATCATCATTAAAGAATTCAAGCTCTAGGTAATGATTTTGAAACTCATTTAAGATTTTGTAATTGACTACAAATAAATCAAAACCTACCGCATATTTTATGGACCGATGAAGCTTTTATCACAAGAGATGGTATCAATAGTTATCATAATTTTTAAGAATGGACTGCAGAAAATCCTCATTTGAGAAGACGTCCGCATTGTCAACATACATTTAAGGTTAATATAATAGCTGGTATTCTCAATGATCGTCTAATTCGACCATTTAAACTGCCACACCGTTTGAATCGTGCGAATTATGAATATATTCTAGAAAAATCTTTACCCTTATTACTGAAGATGTGCCATTAAATATTAGACGTGCAAAGTGGTATCAACACGATGGGGCACCAGCACATCAATGTCTTCGTGTTAGAGTTTGGCTTGAAGCACATTTTCCGGGAAAATGGGTTGTAGTAGGAGGATCCGTGGTATGGCTACCGGGTTCGCCGGACCTGATTCTATTAGTTTCTAGTAAATAAAATAATAAAAATGTATTAAAAAAAGATTTATTTCATAAAATTCGTTGAACTAAAATTTAAGCCACATAAATTACGAAATAAACAATAACTCGTTAACGGTTATATTTAGGACATTTATTTATATGGACTTTTCGACTCTAAATAAGTTCTGGAATTCATCTTTGAAATATTTCCGGTAGGTTTTGGGACACCCTGTATAGACCGTCTAAAATCTAGACTGGCTATATGGTTTAGTGACTATACTCTAGACTCTACAGTAAAGGGACCCCGGTGAAGCAGTAGATGACCGTATTTCACTTAGTTGAGTTTATTGTGCATGTTGCGTGAGTGGTTAGCATGTAAAGGACGCCCGCACCCCCTGAAGTAATGCGAAAGCGGTTACGGGGGGAGGAGCGGTAGTATGAATGAATGAGAAAAAAAGGCTCTACAGTAATGCCGGCCCAATTGGTAAAGCGACAGTTTTGTCAGAAAATTTTAACATTTAAATATTAAACAGAGAAATAATTGTATGGACTGTAGAATGCTCATTTAAGCAAATAGACAGTTAATCTAATTCAACAACAATTATTTATCAGTTATTTCCCAAACTATAACGTATTATATAATGTAATGTTGATATTTATATTGTAATCAAGTTTCCCTTGGGATTGGAAAATGCTTTCTGAACGCCACTAATCGTTTACAGGCATGTAGCTGCGCCTGAAACATAAATTATAATTCCCACTTTATGAAGTTACTCATTCTTTACATTCACCTTATCAATTGGAACGAGCTCTGTAGAGAATAGACAGCAGTGGTACTGCCACTTTGCAGTCCCATGAACCGCCACTGACACAAGATGAATAAGCTTTAGCACAAAATTGGCAGAGGTTTGAAAATTAGGTTAGAAGTCTTGTACTTGTAAGAGAATACTCCAAAAGTATCAGTACGAAATTGTGTCTAAACTTCACTTTAGTTTGAAATAGTATACAGATTTCTATTTATCACGCATTTCAAACATGTTTAAATGTATATATACTGTATTTAATGTATTTTTAATATACATTCTTTTAAATCTACTCAGTTGTGATACTCAACTCAATTCTTTATTTAGATACCATATTGGAATTTTTAGATATGGGACAAGAACTTCAATGTAGTGATAGCAAAACCTCCTTGAAGATTGTAGCAGCTGTTGTTGACAACTATTACGTAATTGTAGTAAATATTATAAATTGTATGGCTTAAGTAAATGAACGTACTTTATTTCCCACGGCCAATCCTTATCCAAAATGTTCATCATACTGTATTAAAGTTTAGGAACCTATATTTTGAAAACAGTTAATCATGTTCATTTTATATGGTAAATGGTAGTACATTGTTTTCAAAATGCATTTGATATATGCTTCAAAACAATTACCTATGCCTAATAAACACACTTATTTTTCATTCTTAATTTTCCTTACTGAATTAAGGTGACAAAATGGTGGCCATTAAAAATTCCTTTAATTATCAGTTTACAGCGTACTCCACAAAAGCAATAATAAACTACATAAAAATATATGTAATGTCGAATAAGGTGATTGAAAATTTACACATCTGCAGAGAAAGGGCATACTTTAGACGGTGATGGTCCGATTAAAATGCCCGGCGAAAAGTCACCGGCTAACGTGGGCATGTTATTAGTATGTAATAAAGTATATAGTTATTCATTCGGGCAGTAATTCTCGCCACAGGGGTCAGGAGGATGCCTGCTGTTAAACCTCACCTTTAATAGTGTTATTTATGTTCGTGCTGGGGGTCGCTCAGCACGGGTACGTCCGAGTACCTTACGCATCTCAGACTACGTTGAAAAGATATTTGTTTGCTAATCACAGCATTTTTATTTATAGTTATTTCTGTTTTAAGCTAATAAATTAATTAATGCCTAATTGATTATGTGGTGACATCAAATATCCGAGCTATTCGTGGGAACATTCTTGTACGCCACGCATTATATATGAAACAGCATTATCTGAAAGGAAACCCATTCTAACTTCCAAACTCGACACAATCCAACTATCAAGTAAATCGAAATAGCGCCTAGACTCAATAAATATAAATAGTAATAAATGAATTATTCATGATCTTCCTAACGGCAACTATGTCTGCATAGTTCAACAAATTTAAAACAGCGCTGCTTTATGGTACGGTATGGTACGATATCGACAGTATCAAAACAATTTGGGCATTATGTAAAACGCTACTATAATATAAATAAGACAAATATTTAAGGATTGGTGATTAAGACAGTGAAAGCAAATAAGCCTGTACAGGTTTATGGGATCATAAGCTAATATCGGAATTCAAATCTAGTGCAGATTTTTTTGTAAGAGATCCATAATATTCCTTTTTTAATAAAGGAAATTTATAATATATTTTTATTAGGGAAAAAGCAGGAAAAAGTTATGCTAACTTCGTCCCTGCTCCGTATTTTATACTAAAGAACTAAAATTGTTTACAGAATCTTGGTACTGACAGGACTTTAAGAAAATTAGATACATCTTCACGTTGGAGATGTATCTAATTTCTTTATTTTTTTAAATGATGATAGCTTGAAATAATGTGAAACAATTTCATTAAGTTAAGACCTAATATATCAGAATCGTACATTTATTATAGAATATTTTTTGCCACGTTGGCAACTTTTATCATAAGTTCTTATCTTATCTTATCTTAGAAAAAGGTCTGGAACGTACTGAGAAATAGAAAAAAAAGCTATTAACGAAGACGTACGAATAAACATCACAGCAGAAAAATATAAATACTGCCTGCAAGAGATGTATAAAAACAAAGAAAGAAATGACAAAGATACCCAAGAACATATACACCTGGAGCAATTATTAAACGAAGGGAATATAACACAATAAGAGGTACGTACATGTAGCACCGATAAAATTAAAAACTAGAAAAGCCACCGGTCCGGATAACATTCCAAATAAAAAGCTTAAATATGGTGGTACTCAATTGGAAAAAGTAATAACAACAATATTCCAAAATATTGTATCAACTTGACGAATGGAGGAAAAGCATCATGGTATGGATTTACTAACAGGGAAATAAGAAGGACCCCGAGAACCATACAACAATAACTCTACTAAATATATATAGTATAGTCGGCGCCTTAGAAATCAGGGCAGTACTATTCACTAAAAAAATTCAAATTATGCATAAAAAAACACATGGACTTAAATACGCACTAAAAAGTCAACTAAGTAAAAAAACGTTAACGTTATATAAATACATATTGCATAAATGCACAAACATTTTTTAAATCCAAAATTATTTAATTAAAATTGATCAAAAAACACAAAATTACTAATTTAATATTAAGTAAATTATAATAACAAATCATAATTGCACTTAATCACAACGTGGTGTAATACATTTTCGAATGTAAATTTGCATCTGTTGTCAGCGACAATTTTCTTGTACTGTGAAAAGACTCTCTCGACATCACACGACACTATTGGTACTGTAGTGCACGCGTGATTTACAGTGTCAATAATATTAAAATGTTCATTTACTGCATCAAGGGCTATTTTATTTTGCAACACCCCGCTTATATTCTCAGTTGTTGATAGCACGTGTTATTTAACAGCACTTCGTTTAATTTATTAATTAAATCCTTTTTCTTGAGTTTAGTTAAACCCTTAACCATATCTTCTACTATTTCAATGCTCTCTTGTAGAGATTCTTCTAGTTTAGAGATTGCAGTTGAAATGCCAGCCAAACTAGCTCGAATAAAAATTAAATCTTCTCGAATACCTTTTTTTCTCAGAATACCCTGTGCTTCTTCAATACCCTGCGCTTTTCCAGAGTCGAATTCAGTAAGAACATTCTTCACAATTTCAAAATTGTCAGCGTAATACACAGCAGCGTCGATCCAAGTTCCCCATCTTGTAATGATTGGCGCGGGTGGAAGTGGAACGTCCCCTGCAACTTCTCGAAACTTCTGCACACGACTCGGTGCTTTGAGAAAAATCTTTTTCACATGATTAACGTTTGAATAAAGATTGCGAACTAAGTCAGCTACTCGGTGCAAACCATGTGCTAAACAGGTCACATGCATCATGTTGGGATACAAAATCTGCAGTCCCCGCATTGCTTTGCACATATATGGTGCAGCATCACTACAAACCACTCGCACTTTTTCGTATAAAATTCCAGACGGCCACAATAAGTTTAGAGAGTCGTTGAAAAAAGCAGCAATTGTTGAATGATTCAGTTTGTCCAAGACTTTTAAAGTCAACAGATATGATTTATTTTTTCTTCGTTAACTAATATACGAAACACCAAATTTGCGCATCTTTTTTCTGCATCGGTTTTTCATCCGAAAAACACCCAAAAGACGCAGTAATAGCTAAATAATAATAGAGCAGTGACAAAATTTTAAATGTTTCTGGTGCATATAATATACTTTGATAAATAATTTTTCAAAAGTTACGTTTCTGGTTGATATATTACAACAAAACATATAATGTGTCCAGATTTCTAATACACCAACTGTACAAGCAAGCTACTAACAAAGAGCATAACCACACAAGTAATGGGAAAAATGAAAATATGTGCGGAACAACAGGGCTTTAGACAAAATCGATCAACAGTCAACGCGCCATTTATCTTATGACAAATAATGGAAAAATGTATAGAATTCAATAAACCCCTGTTTCTTTGCATGGTGGTCCTCAAAAAGGCATTTGATAGAGTAAAACTACCGATTATTTAGAAATACTCGGGGAACATCAGGTCGACCAAAACAATATGAAAGTTATTGAACAGATCAATAAGAACAATAATAAGACGTGTATAAAGACACAGCAAGGACTTACTGAAAAAGTACCTATTCTGGCGGGAATTCGCTAAGGTGGTAGAGTGAATCCAACTCTTTTCAAGTTAATTAAGGACAAGAGAATGTAAGGCATGAAGCAAGTCAGCGGAAGATATAAAATCGAACAACAAGCGATTAAAATACTATGCTAAGATATTGCGATATTGATGGCAGAATCTGAGGATGACTTACGACAACTGCACCGATTCCAAACAAGAGCGAAAGACTTCAACATGCTATTATCAGCAGAGAAGACAGAATCGATGGTTATATCAAGAAAACCTATCAGGTGCAAGCTGACTGAAAATAACCAACCTATCAAAGTACGCGCTGTACCTACCTAGGAATCGATATCGCGAGCTGTAAAAATTTACATCAAGACGTTCGCACTCAAACAAACAGAGACTTAAGAATATCACGCTATCTAAGAGAACTTATCTGGAAAAATAAGTATATGTCATCCGAAAGTAAGGTCTGAATTTACAAAGCCACAGTGAGACCAATACTGACGTATGCAGCAAAGACATGCGCAGAAACTGCAAAAACAAAAAATATATTGAAAACAACAGAAATGAAAACGCGAAGAACTATCAAGTGACTAACTCTAAACAACCAAATAAGAAGTGCCACGATACGCAAGGTGCAAGACGTAGTAAAGTTTACAAGAGAAAGACGGCGATGCTAGAGAGATCACGTCAATAGAATGGACGAAAACCGATTGGCAAAATGGGCAAAGGAGACCTCCCGGTCGGCCACCCAAACGAGGGTATGAGTGTTGGATCTCCACCTCAAGAGAGGCAGAATGAGAACAGAATAAGTGGACGCGACTGCCTCCCTGGACTTTCCCATACTGGAAACTGTTCATATCATCTTTATTCAACAGTAGAGTTATTTTCCTCAAAACGGTTGTTCAAGTGCTATCCTAAAACCTTGCCTCGTAACGAACAGACTTACCCTTAATTTCCTTTTAATATGCAACCAGGCATACTTCATTCTCTACTATATACGTCGCGCGGTCTAACTAGTACCGATTGCTGTTGCTACCGAGGTAAAATTTTCTAAGTCCCTGGAAATTATATTTTGTAGGGCATAAAAAATCGATTTTTTTATTTTCGCGGAAAAAGATTCTTTGACGCAAACAAAAAACAACCGTTAGAATAAAAAAAATATTTTTCTAAAAAAGAGGGGAGAGGGGGCCGGTGCGCTTACATAAATCCACGAGTGTAATATTTCTTTGCATATTCATATGCTCCATTACGCACTGAGCGATTCAGTGAAAACCCCAGCTTCCTATCTTTTTTCGTTTATTAATTAAAGGAGTTTGAAGTTTCAAACTTCCAAGCTTCGTAGAGGGCGCCACAGGAAAATTACGGAGTTCTTCAAAAAACATATCGATAGCCCCTTGCGAGGTCTATCGACATATGAAATTTAAAAAAATTCCTTGGAGCAGTTTTTTGAGAAATAATTTTTTGAAAATTTCCAAAATTTTGAAAATTCGTAATTTAGGCCCCTTATAATTTTTCAAAAAACTTTTTATATCACCTCATTTTACCCTTCATATACTATTCAGAAAATAAAAATCATTTGAATCGATTCATCCGTTTTCGAGTAATTGGGCGTTAAACTCAAAATTTTCAAAAAATCATAGCGGCCTTCATTTTAAAGCTAGCGAGTTCGGCAAAAAACTAACAGATTTGTCTTATGACCCTCTATCGTTATCCGCGATAAAAGTTTCAAAATTGTAATCACGAAAAAAGTGATACCAAAAAACATGCGTAACTTCCGCTTCCGGTTTCGGATTTTTTTGAAAAGCTTATTTTTTCGATGAATTTTCGATACACCCCCGCATTCCAAAGCGCATCAAAATCGGAGCAATACTTTCGGCTGTAGGAGCGTCACATACGTACATACGTACGTACGTACGTCGTACGTACATACGTACCCACCCACAGACAGACATTTTTTAAAAACCACTTTTTTGGGTTCCTAGAGACCCAAAACGGATATATCCGTTAAAATCTCGATTTCGAAAATTTTCATGATTTCAATACTTACCCTATACCTATAAGGTATGGGAAAGTAAAAAATAAGACAAATATTTCTAAACTACTCAAAAATGAATAGGGATATTGTAATATAAAGCATATATATTTTTATTTGGTGGCTAATGGTCGTCTATTATTGATAATTAGAGCAAGCCGTAATGTTTGATGTTAAAAAACAAAAAACAATCGAATCTGGTTGCAATTGTTTAACCGTATTAGTGTCAAGTCGAGTTTGTGTGTTTGATTGAATAGTGTTTCCTGTCTTCTTAAGATCTTTTTTATTCATTATTTTGTATTCGTGTGTTACATGTGTGTACTTAATAATAAACAATAATGCAGAGAAACAATTTAACAATAGAACAACGAAATTTAGCCGTTGCTATGCACAAAAGAGGAGATCGCCAGGTCGACATTGCTGATATGTTAGAAATCACGCAAAGCGTAATTTCACGTGCCCTGTCGCGCCTTAGAGAAACATGTACGACTGCAAGAAGGCCTGAAAGTAGATCTTTTCGCATCACAACACCTCGTGAGGATCGACTTCTGGTAATTAATGCAAGAATGCACCCCTTTTCAACTGCTCGATATCTACAGCAAGTGCTCTAGAATGCCACAGGAAATCGAGTTTTCGACTCGAATTGAATCGGGAAATTGATTGTTTGATGTAGGACTTACCTCATACCGCCCCCCTGAAATGTCCTGCAAGAACTGTGGTTCAACGAACACAGCGGGTGGAATGGTCAAGACGTAGGCTTCAAGAAGCGACACCGTGGGATGATATACTGTTTTCGGACGAGTCCAGATATTGTGTCATCAATGATAGCCGGCGTCAAAGAATATATCGTAGTGCCGGACATCGTACCTTACCTCAGTGTACCCAACCAGTCGTTGTCTTTGGTGGTGGTGGTCTTATGGTATGGGCTGGAATTTCTTTAGGGTGGCGTACTGACCTCCATATCTTTGACACTCACAGGCCAACGTTATGCCCAACAGTTCATTATGGACCATGTTCTGAACCGTTGCAACGCTGTTGGACGGGAACATTTTGTTTTTCTTGACAACAACGCAAAGCCGCATCGTGCTCGGTTGTTTTATAGATTCTTTGAGATGAAGAAATAAATGTGAAGGTTAGGTTTGACACCAACCATGGAGCACTGGACGATTGTGATTTGTATTGGAACCGCTGGATTACATTTATGTTTGATTTGCTAGAGCATCCCCAGAATTTGCAACAGCAGTTCCAGATGGGAATGGATTATAGTTTTCCAGAGTAGTAGTTTGCTTTCTAATGTAATAAGGACAGAATGATTCCCAATAAGCCAATACATATTTGTATATGTACATCGCAACTGTATCTTCTACGTACTACAAAAACCTTGTAAGAAATTTTATATAGTGAGTACTTGAATACAATACAACAATTAAATTTATATATTATTTTAGAAAAATATTGTAGCATAAAATTATTAATCCGTTTTGTTTGTCGCATTAACTTGTTTCAGCGTTCTGTTGTCTTGTTATTGTGCATACAGGAGCATATTTATTTATCATATGAAGTTACATTGAAATCTAATACTAAGTATGATGACAATTATAATAGTAAGCAATACACATGAATAACACGATAAACTAAAATAATATTTATACGCGTTCTACCATTGGTGTTCTTTGCTTTGGGGTTCATATTCCGTAGTATTATATTGTATTTGCAATGTTCGCTAGGAAGTTGAATTCATTTTGATGACCAATTGTGTTAGTTCTTTAGCGTTACCCAGGGTGCACCACGTGGAGGCGAGCTAACATTGCACCCCAAGAGAGGGTAGAATGTAAGGTTCGATGTTTAAAGAGCTTGTTAAGAGAATTTATTATGGTAATCTTGATTAAACCTGGTACTCGTTTGAAGTGGCAAGGTGGATGTAACTGGCTATTGTACCACGACAAATAATTGCTAGCTGTTAAAATATAAGCAAATATACATTCAGAAAACACCCAAAAACCTGGAGAACATAAAGAAACTGCCTTCTTTTCTTGACTTTCGTGTTGTAGATCGGTGGCCATTATTATATATTTGCACTGTAGACAAGACTACTCTGAATAGTTTGGTAGGTACTACTTTTTGCGTATCATTTGGGTTATTTTTTAAACATAGCGTTTTCATTACATATTGATTTGCATAATTTGATGTCTTCCATGTTCATTTTATGCCCTATGTAAATACTCAAACTTTACCGTTTTTTATTATTTTTATTATTATTATTTTATTTGCATTATCAGTCGTTGTGTTTTTATCCTATCAACTCAACAGCCTTTTAGAATTCTGCGGTAAGTTCATATTATGATTTTATAGTTTGTTTTGTAGACCGTCTATTGAAATTTAAAATGAATAATAAAAATGAATAATAAACAACCCCATTTGACTAACATATGACACATTGCGAATATAAATAAGATAATATTTGCACATTTTTTCAATGAAAAGGATAATAATTAAAGACAGAGTGAGACAACATGGCAGTGCAAATACCGATACAAACTTGTTTTTATAAAATGTTAGTACCTAGAATAGAACCAAGAATCCAAACCACCACAACTATGCCATTAGTAATGACATACCGTTCGGTAATGTAACTTGCACTGTAAGGTGGAAAACTTGGGTTTGGTCCTAGGTTCAGAAACACCGGATTTTTACAGGGCCATTTCTCCTTCGAACTCAATGGCGAAACCGCTAATACACTTCTTCCAAGAGCACCTTCTCTGGAAAAGAAGTGCAAGACACTTCCCGCGCTTCGAACCCCGCGTTAAACAGTGGGTCCCTCATGTTTGTGTACTTTACACGCACGTCATAGGCGTAGGAGAGAAGGTCACACCGCTCTCTCATAAACTACAACGATTAGTAAAGATGACATTAAAGGAATCCTGCAGCAAAGTAAGATTAAACAGCGAGGAAACAGAAGACAACGAACAAGAGAAATAAATTGTTTATATTTCACTCCACCAAACGAGGATGGTTCATCAATTATTGTCCCCTACATAAAAGGCATTGACCGACCGACGGAGTTGCAGCTGCCTATCTTTTGTTTATAAAAGTTATAAACTTACTATTACTGTAGCGCTGGTGATTTTTTGAATTGGAACAATTCCCGACAAGGACTGTGATAAAATACCTTTTTAAGAAGGGTTTATCACCGCGGGAAATTTATAATGACATGTCCGGAGTGTCGGGTGATTCTACCCCATCATATGAAGTAATTAAGAATTGGTGCCGGTATTTCAAATTAGGAAGGAAGTCCTGTCAACATGCACCAAGTGTTGGACCACAAAAAATTGTTGCCACTCTAGAAAATATTGATTTGGACCATGATATGATATTCAGTGATCGGAGAATGACGGTCAAACATATTGCTGAGACATATGGCTTTTCCGTCGGAAGCGTTGAGAAAATTTTACACTAGGAACTGGGTCTGAAAAAAGTCTGCGCAGTATGGATTCCGAAAATGTTGTCACCTGATCAGAAGCGGGTTAGGTTTCTCACTGCTGCGATAAGTTTGAGATTAATGGAAACAATTTGGATGCATCTTCGGAAAGATTTGTAAGTGTAGATGAAACCTGGCTTCATCACTTTGATCCAGAGTCGTTCATCGTTCCCCGCCCCCACGAAGTTTTCGTGTGACTTGATCGGCCGGAAAGATAATGGCAACAGTATTTTGGGATTCTGAGGGAGTTCTTGTTGTTGATTATTTACCACGTACTCAAACAATAACGGCAGACTATTCCGCAAAATTCATATCAAAAGAAACAACAAGCAGAAGGCAGATGCCTTCGCAAACCACCTCGGAAAGATTTTTCAACCGAATGAAGAACAAGTACAGAATGAAGCACTGTATGCGGAAGATGAAAGAGAGGAGGAAGAAATAAAATTTGCCACTCCACGAGAAATGGCAAAAGAAATTAAAGAAGTCATAAATCGGAAAAAAGCTCGGGATTTGATTTAATAACAGGGAAAGTATTGAAACACCTACCTAGAAAAGGAATACTAAAACTAACTAACATAGTAAATGCAGCATTTCGACTAAAATATGTACCGAACTTATAGAAGGTAGCCGAAGTCATAAAAATACAAACGCCAAAAAAACCGCCGAATGAAACAGCATTATATCGGCATCTCGTTCTTACCGATAATTTCAAAGCTAGTTTGAAATCTGCTACTCAAAAAGATCAAACCAATAATAGAAAGAAAAGAACTGATACCAACACACCCGATTGGATTCCGAAACCAACATTCAACTGTAGAGCAAGTTCACAGAGTAATAAATACTGTACAGAAAAGTCTTGAAAAGAAAAAAGTCTGTTCAGCAATCTTTTGAGATGTTGCCCAGGCTTTTGGTAAAGTATCAAGAACTAAATCATAAACTAGCAAAAAATCTGCCCAAATAATTTACTGAACTTCTGAAGTGTTATATCGCAAACAGACTATTCAGAATCAAGCAAGAAGAGGAATACTCCGACTTAGACGAAATTAAGGCAGCGGTACCACAAGGCAGTTTACTGGGGCCAATACTATACCTATTGTACACTAACGACATCTTGTCAATCAACGAGATAACAATAGCCACCTTTGCAGACCACACTGCAATACTAGCGGTAAGTGAAAGAACTGAAGAAACGGCAGAAACATTACAACAAGCCACAACGTCGGTGTATGTCAACTTCATGAATAAGAAAGATGATTATGTGCCAGTGATACTCAATAAGAGCATCACACCGCATGCTAATACAGCTAAATATCTTGGAGTGACCTTGGATACCAAACTACAATGGAAGGAGAATATAAAGAACAAAAGTGAAGAACTAAATATAAAATATAGTAAAATGTATTGGCTACTGGAAAGAAACTCAGAACTTTCAATACATAACAGGTTACTTCTGTATAATCAAGTTTTAAAACCAGTATGAAAATACAACTGTCAACTTTGGGACTGCGCCAGCAAAACTAACATTAAACAAATTCAACTTTTCCAGAACAGAATACTGAGGAATATCGTAGATGCACCCTGATACGCTCGAAACAGTAATATCCACAAGGATCTAGGATAAAAACCGTGACAGAGAAAATAAAGGACCTTACCCAGAAGCATGAGACCAGGCTTCATCAGCACGTAAACGTCGAGGCAATCCAATTCTTCGGCCATACAGTTCTAGTGAGAAAGCGCAAGAGGCCCAAATCATTTGAGCTAGTGTAAAGAGACGTGAAAGTGTCACTGAAAAAAGCAAAGCAAAGTTAACACACAAAAAAGTGTTGCAAGACAGAACTGAGAGGACACCAGCGGGTGAATTCTTAGCATAACCATTTAGTTAATTCAAGTCAGAACAAAAGTCTTTTAGATTAGTTGCGATGTAACTTTATAATTTAAAAAAAACCTGGGCAGATGAGGGCCAAGTTTCCCATTGCTGCGAGCAATTTAGGACTAATGAACATGGATGTGGAGGGATTTTTGGAAATATTTGTAAGTGTGGATGAAACCTGGGTTCATCACTTTAGTCCAGAGTCAAACTGGGAGAGTATGGAATTGCGATACTATGGTTCTCCTCCCCCACGAAGGTTCCGTGTGACTTGATCGGCCGGAAAGGTAATGGCAACAGTATTTTGGGATTCTGAAAAAATTCTTCTTGTCGGTTGTTTACCACATGGTCACACAATAACGGGAGACTATTACCCAAAACTCATATCAAAAGTTTGTGAGGCTAGAAATTAAAAAAAGCGTGGAAAATTGAAGCGCGGCATTCTGTTACACCAAAACATCGCTCCCGCTACCAAGAACTGTGTTTCTATGGCTGCCACAATGCTGTATTTGAAATTTTAGTCAGATCTGGCCCCGATGACTTTCACCTGTTCCCCAAACTAAAAGAACATCTTTGGGGACTCATTTTTCGGACGATGAAGAGGTGATAGCTGCTGTGAATCAGTGCTTTGTAGTTTAGGACAAAGAATTTTTTTTGAAGGCATTCAAGCTCTGCGTCATCTTCATACAGAGTGTTTTAACCTTTTAGGGGATTATATTGAGAAATACAGTTGTTTCAAATATTTAAGTCATTTGCTTCTATATCAGAGACAATAAGTGATGAACCACTCTTGTATTAGAACAGGTGATTTTCAAACTTCTACAGGTAACAATCCAATAATTTAAAAACTCGTAAACATTTTGTCAGTTCTGTGTTTTATTACAAAATCTCTCATTCGAAATTTTCCATTCTAATCATAAAATAGTCTGTGTATTGTGAAAACGTGTGGTTTTAGAAGCTAGTCTTGGAGACGTTTGAAAACCACTGATATAAATCATATACAATTATGTTTGAAGCAACTGCTTGTTAAATAGTTCCTTATTCTCTATTACTTCCAATTTAACACTGATGTTATAAATCTAAAAATACATATTTCTTCCATAACTTGATTTTGGAGTCATTCCTTTAAACTTGGAATGTCAAATATCCTAAAGAAGAGTAACATGTTTTGTACCAGTTCAGTTAATTTTAAGTTGTAACGCTATTTATAAATCCTGAAAACCAAAACAATTGTGGTTATTCTATTGGTAGTACTGCTAGTGATTTTGTTTATGTTTATAACACAACATATAATTATATCAATTAATGCATATTACCCTAAAAATTTCCCCAAATATGAATACATAATCGGTTTACTTTTTTTATATGTAGTTACAAAATAATTATTCGTTTCTAATTCGTAGATGTTTAAACGGATCGAACTCAATTTTTATAGAACTCATCTAAGGTAACTACGAAAATATTATCGTAGTTTGGATATAATAAGCAAAAAATTGTTTATTAACTCAAAATTTTAAAAATACCCGAAATATATCGCCTGGGTTTCCCATGTTCCAGTAATAAGCAATATACAGATTTGTTTGAAACATAAAAAGAAGTATATCTTGTATTTATTTTTGAATTTAGTCTATATATCGTGCAGGTAATATTACGTGTTAACCCGAATATTATGCTTACAAGAAGTACGTAACACTTCTGGTATAACCGAAAGTGATATCAACTTCTGTTTTTCACTTAAATAGCTATATTTATTATTATGTGGTGTAAATATCTGTAAAATAGCTTTACAATGACGCATTGAATCACTAAAATTATATACACATACCCAAACTTATATGGAATCACCCAGTATTTCCGGTTTTGTCAAGTACTACTGAAATTTTATTAATGGAAAATGAAAGGCACTTATACTAAAACAGTTTAATTATTAACAATAAAAAAACAAATGCTTGAAATTAACAAAAACGCACTAAAATTGTAAAAATTAAAGAATTGGAATGGTTGATTAAAGAAAAATAAACACTTGTTTTTCACTTTAATAGTCAGTGTTGCCATCTCTAGCCCTAACACAATCTTCAATTCGACAGGGAATGCTTCTAATCAAATTGTCAACTTGTTCTTGAGGTAAGTTCCTCTAGAGCGGCTTGAATGAGCTGAGCACATTTCCTGGATTATCCCTTCAGTTTTTTTATTTTAAGTAATTTGACTTTTAATGACATTTCTGTGGCAATTTGCTGATCAAAATGTCGTGTTTAATTCTCTTTGCATTCATTATCTTAGTGTTACCTTCAGTTTAGTTTGATTTTAGTTTAGTTGTGTTTAATTTCCCAAATTAGCGTCATGGAGTACAGTTTTATGGAGTATGCAGACATGTATTTGATTTTAGGGGAATGTATTACCATGAAGGAGGTCTAGTATGCCTGTATACAATATTCTTAGGTTCCATATTAAATTAAATGCCCTTGCTATGTGAATCGCAGGCGACTTAACACACAGCTCAATACGACAGACCACACAGGATTGCTAAGTTTACAAAACTTTAATTAAGAGTTCTTCAAAAACTAAACGTTTTCGAGCAAAACACTTGTAGAATGTTTTACTTAGTCCTTGATGCAGAATCGCTTGATCTAAATATTTTCCGCCATTTAAGATTCACTCCATCTTTGATCAGTTTAGTCTTAAAAACAAATACAATTATTCAAATGATGTTTGTTAATGTTAGTAGTGTTTGTAAGCAACCCATTAATAAGTTTCTGGTGTTTGAATTTGATTCTAACTTTTAAAACTTCGATTTTGCAATGGCGTTTGTTGTTGAAAATCCGTCCAAGATTGTTCAGCGTGCGGTTCTACAATTTTCATTATACGCCAACGCAAGCAATATATGGAAATGCATATATTGCATACCCAACTGTGAAGGAATGGTGCCTAAAATTTAAGAATGGAAAAGAGGGAACTATAGATAAGCCGCGACCAGGTGAACGGAGTACGGCATTAACAGACAACAATATGGCATGTGTAGAATGCCTTATTAGAGAAAATCTTTGAATTTCAATTAGAGGAATTGTTGGTGCGAATGTAGGATTTGTCCATAGTATTGTTCATAATCTGGGTTACAGCAAAGTTTGTTCGCAATCGATTCCTCGTCTCTTGTCTAATGAACAAAAATGCTTGCGAATGAACTTATCTCTGCAACACTTCAAAGACTATAGGCAAAATGGTGACTTTCTTCTGTCAATGGTTGCTGGTGACGAAACTTGGTGCCATTACTACGAGCCATCCAGTAAGTTATCGTCGATGCAATGGAAACATTCAAGTTCACCATCACCAAAGAACTTTAAGCACAATCTTCTGCAGACAAGGTGATGTTAACATGTTTTTCGACCATGAAGGACCCTTGTTGATAGAGTTTAAGGAACCTGGAGTAAATACCAATGTAAATCTGTATAATGAAACGTTGAACATGCTTCATCAAGCAATAAGACGGAAAACTTACGCGTGGGGTCATTTTGCTGCACGACAATGCTAGGCCTCTTGTTTCTAATGTGGTAAAACAAATCTTCAACGAAAGAAATTGAGGGTTTTAGATCATTCACCCTATAGCTCGGATCTATCGCCTTGCGATTTCCATATTTTTAGACCGCCGAAAAAGGCGTTAAAAGGTAGGAATTTTGAGTCTGACGCAGAAGTACAGATAGCTGTGGAAGACTTCTTCAATCAGCAGCCACAAGTAATCTACCGCAACTAAATTCCTAGGTATTTATATAGACAACTCGATTAATTGGAAGCCTCATATTAACTGGATTAGCAGCAAAATAAGCAAAGCCTGTTTTGCAATTTTGCAGCTCAAGTCCACCCTAAACACTGATAACCTTGTGAATGTCTACTTCTCCCTAGTTTATTGTAACCTGACATATCATGTGATACTCTGGGGCTCTGCAACTAATGTCCACAGAATTTTCGTTAATCAGAAAAGAATAATCAGAATTATTTTTAATTTAGGAAACAAAGAATCCTGTAAATCAACATTTAGGGAAAACAAGCTAATGACATTCCCATGTATATATATGTATAAATGTATCTTGTTTATTAGAAATAATATAGGCAATTATAGAACAAATGCGAGCTATCATCAGCATTACACCCGCAATGGGCACTTACTTAGCACCATAAAACACCGTACCAGCAAATTTGAAAAAGCGCCATCTTTGATAGGCGCAAAATTATATAACAAATTACCAAAACATATTAAAAACATAACAAAATTTAGTGACTTCAAATGTAAACTCAAGGATTTTTTCCTTGAGAGAACTTATTATACGGTGGGAGACTTTCGTGTCGATCATGTTTAATTTGTTGTGTTTGTTGTGTTTAATTATAATTTGTAATTTACCGTTTTCATTGTACACTCACACCCCTTTGACGAAATTATCCATTTGTATGGCACTTAATTAATAATAAATGAATATGAATATGAATAAACCTCGAGTTGCAGGTAACGAGCTACCGCTATAAAGTAATTTAATAATTTGTGCTTTCTCGTGCACTTCATAGACATCCGTATAAATATCACTTTTATTATTTTGGTTTTTTATTTTTTTTTTTGAAAAAAACCCAAACTCAGTAAGATTGTGAAGGCCAGCTGTCAAATTAAAGTCATAGATGACTAGTATTCAAAACGTCAAGATACATCGATCCAAATGTTTTCTATATCCTATGTTTGTAATGCAGACCGCCAATCGGTATGGCCGGAGTGCTTGGAAAACCACGTCCTAGATCTCGTTCAATCAAAATTAATCAATCACTCAAGAAGCAAAATACTGCAAGAGGGAGTTTCTTTGTTGTTCCTGATTCAAATTACCTATAAGTGTAAAAACTAACTCATTACCACTAAAAATCAAGACAACAATCCTTTTATGTTCTATTATATGCAACTGTTGTATTAATTTTTTGCCGAACTCAAATAAACTTGAAATTCTACATACCAGGGAAGGAACGGTAATTTAATTGATCGTGATTATAGAAATTAGAAAATTATTATATGGTTAGCGATGACCTAACCCATGGGTATTGAGTTGGTATAAATGTGATAAGGGAATTTCACAAATCAGTAATAAGATTTATCCCATACTCCGACCGAATTATAACTATTCAATTTGACTCGAATAAAGGAAGAATTAACATTATACAGGTTTATACACCGACATCGGACAAGGAAGACGTTCAGATTGAAGACTTTCATGAGCAATTAGAAACTGTTCAGAAATCCACCAAACAAGAAGATGTAATCATAATAATGGCGACTTTAACGCCAAAGTCGGCAAAGTTAAGACTGAAAGATGCACATACGGTTTAGGACAGCGAAATGAGCGAAGGCAATGATTGATAGAATTTTGTCGAAAGGAGGAATTATTTGTAATGAATATAATGTTTAAAATTCCAAATCGTAGACTGTGCACATGGAGATAGATATGACAGTTTTAACGTGCATAAAAAGATTACAGAAATAACAGATATTAAAAGATCAAAACAAGCTTGTTCTTTATGAAACAAAAATAGTAAAATAATCATTGACATAAAAGACAAGCTGAAGAGGTTGACTAAATATAAAAAAGAACTGTAGACGAGAGACCAGAATTGACGGAATTCGAAGCAGAGGAACAGAAAGAGAAACAGAACCAGAAATTTTAAGAAGTAAAGTATAATATGCTGTTAAAAATATAAAAAAGGGGAAAGCTGTAGGACCAGACGACATTCCAGTAGAATTGTTGAAACATATAGAAAACGAGACGATTGACATAATGGTTAACCTTTTCAATACAATCTATAAAACAGATGTTATTCCATAAAAGTGGCCCATATCAACCTTTGTTACACTACCAAAGAAGAATAACGTACAAGATTATTCCGAATACAGAACCGTAGCATTATTGAGTCACATCTTGAAAGTGTTTCTTAAAGTATTCACTTAAAAACTTGAAGTGATCTCTACGCGTGTTTTATAGACTTTGAAAAAGCTTGGGGCAAATTCCGCCACGAAATGCAGTATGAAATTCTGACAAAAAATATATCGACAGTCGAGATATTAGAATAATATTTAATTTGTACTGGCCTCAAACAGCAGAGGCAAAGGTCGCAACTGAATCTACAGAAGAAATAAAAATCTGCCGAGGTGTTTACCAAGGTGGCGTTCTTTCTCTACTCCCCTTCAATATGTACAGTGAAGCCATATGTGAGGAAGCGTTAGTAAAGGAAAATATTGAAATAACAAGAAACGGACTCATCGATTGGAAAGGTGCTGGTCTTTGCGCTAGACATCTGGCTCTTCGTTGATCTCCAATAACCAATAGACGGCATGCACAGCGGGCCACATTGCCTGAGCACTGCGTCTGATCCACGCCGTCAGAAGAAGAAGAAAGCAGTCATCCTTACCTATTTTCTGCTCATACTTCATGCAAAATAATACCAATAAACCTTGTCAGCAAAATGATAATTATGTTTAATTTCAGCACCAGTAACGAATATAGATGAGACATATGACCTCGCAATGGAAAAGTTTATTAAAATATTTAAGCAAATCCTTCGATTTTACGCTTACAACTAGAATTTACAAATGCGAACTAAAACAGAGTATCCAAAAGTTGCGGATTACAAGTTAAATACAATGGAAGTCTAGTCCATTTTTTTTATTAACATGTTCAGCACTTACGATGCTATTCACAGTAGAGATTTGGTAAAAAACTCATACATTTACAACAATGAGGTTAGGGAGGGTACTACAGTAAATACATTTTTATCTGCTCCTAATTTACATGTTACCCGAAGATTGAGTATCTTATCAGTGCAAATTCATCAACGGTTAATCACTATCCTCAGTTAATGGTTACATATCCTGAGGGTCGTTGTGTTTCAGTATTTGATGAATATTCCTCAGTCCCACTTTGTAATACAAAGCGTTCGAACGGATGTTTATATTACGTAAACAGTTTTTGGTGCGTTTCTTGATATATTCACTTATCAGGGAAATGCCCATTTTATTATGAATTGCTGATTACGAATAAACCACTATATACTAACAGAAACGCGTAGCATTTTCCGATGTTCACTATATTTTTCTTGTTAATTGTTATAATAAATGCGATGTTAAGTCTTTGTTACGCATATAAAAGCGCACCCTTCCACGCAAACACAATTTTCTGACATTTGCGCTTTGGCCGTAAATAAGCGCTATTTGCTTATTTCAACACATTTTCTATATTTTGTCAATTTGAGAATCTACGTAAAAGTCTGACTTTAAAACAGTAACTTAATTATTTTTTGGCATCTCGAATGTACAGTAATGTATGATTCAGCTTAATAATTAATAGCTTTTTTAGAAGTTTTTCAAAGTTCTCTCAAACGCCTGCGGCAATAATTAAACTAATGTGGTAGTCTCTGCATCAATATATCATGCTGTAAAGTTAAATCAATATTCTGTATATGAGAAAATTTTTTTGTATATTTTCATGTCTGACAAATGGGTAGATATTTCCGTTGCTTCCATAGATATTTAAATTATAATATGTATGAATTTTAATTATTTTAAAACTAACCTTAATAGACCTAGGGATATAATTAGAAATTTTAAGAAAATACTAGCGACCCTAATTTTTAATTTACCGCGTTCTGAATGAACTTATTCGATTTCAATGCAGACCTCGCACAGAACCCTCTGCTACTCTTTTAAAAATTAATTATTCGGAAAAGTAATATCAAAGAATTGTGTATAATTTCCGAATAGATTCGGGAACAAATATGTACACAACATATCAGAGATTGTCGCGGTTTCAGTACAGTACTACGAGTATGAAAAAGTAAATGTTTTACATGTAAATAATGCTTATAAATTGATAGAATTTAATTATTGCAATTATCTCTTAATTTGCACAAGTTTAATATTCGAAACCAATGATTGACTTTTAATTTTACATTCAAAAATTGAAAATGTTAAGATTTCTTCGTTTTCCTTCTAGTATATTTTCTCCACAAAAACATAAATTTACTTTAACACCACCTGTACATTCTAGCTAATAGCTATTTCAATTAAACCAAATATAATTAACAAGGTTTTCAAAATCGGTGATATTGAATGACTCACGCCATGGGCGTATGCAGGGGGAAGGGGAGGCAGCTGACCCCCTCCAAGGTGGAAGAAATATACAGTATAAACAAGAAATTTCTAAAAAATTGATTAATATGTTACTTGTTGGTATGTCAACATTTTGAAAGAAACTAATTACAAAATAAGGATACTCGCGCCATCTGTTAAAAGTCATAAGAAGTACAACCTTATGTGTATTATACACGTACAGGTTGTAGTTCTTATGACTTCTCATAGATGAATGTATAGTTTGCTCGTGGCAACAAGGAGCTTCCTAGAATAATCTCGTCTCATTTCACGACGCATCAACAACCAGAATACTCCAGAAGCTATTTACCTCGTACATATATAAGAGCGCGCGCATTTTGGTTAGAGTCAGTGGAGTTAAGGTACATTCACATAAGGGTCACAAGTACGTGCAAGTTTTACGACAATAAAGTTTGTTGTTTCGTACCATCTACCTACTTTATTACAAATTATACAAACATGGATATTAGAAAGTTTTTTGGTAAGAATGTTAAGTACTGACGTTTATTTGGGTATCTACGTTTGCATGTGTTATGCCGCGTCCACACCAACGTTTAGTAAAACTTATATTTAATTTGTTGTGGTGAATTTCAAACGAAAGAAAAGTACCAGCACCAGCAGCAGCGATGAGGGAAAGGAAGTACAACCACCTTCTACTTCGAACACTACGACTGTGAGACCTTCTTCTATGGTTGAAACCACGGTGCCAGACAATGAAAGTAGAACTGAACGACGGTTATCATGAAGATGATATTGGAAATATCCTTAGCCCCGCCACCACTATACCGGTTGATAGGAAAGAACATCTTATGGAAAATGGCTGGGTATCTTCGAAGAACTTTGATTTTGCGCAGATGCCAAACACCTCAAGAGGAAATTCAATCACCAGTGGCTGGACACATATTCACCATGGTTAGGTTACTCAAGGCGACTCCAAGGTGCTTTCTGTAAATATTATGTGTTGTTTCCGCCGTCAGGCAGCATGATGAGAGGTGGTGGGGTTCTGTCATCATCATACCTTTCACTAAGTACAACGACATGCACGATTATTGCAAAGCACATGTACAGACCAGGAAGCGCCAGATATCATTGAGATTTTAAAAAAGGGCGATTTTTTTTTAACCATTAGAAAGCCGCTACCGGTTTTGCTTTCATGGCTTAGAAGCCATGCTAAGCATTCATCGTCAATGGGTTTTCGCAAACAAGGAACAATTAGTGGAAGTTGCATTTAGAAAAATTGTAACTAATCCTTGCAAGCTATTGTTCAAAAATTTAGTTTTATTAATAAACAGTATTTTTCTTTCGTAATCGTGTATTATTGCATACCTCCCCCCCCATGGACCCCCTTTCCCCATGAAAGAAGTTGGATTCAGAAATCTGCCCCCCCCTTTCCGCTTTGAGCTGGATGCGCCCTTGACTCAGACAATGCTTTCGTTATTTCGTTCATTATTTTATTAATTCTATTGGTACTACTTCATCTTTCTCTGTAAACATTCTACTCAACACTACTTTTTTTCTAGAGCAATTATTCATTTATATCTCCCTTCTTCTCTCCCTGGATCTTATTTCAACCCATGTACTCTTTGAAACTATAGTTAGCTCCTAAAATGCGGTTTCTTACTGTTCAAGGTAATTTGCAACTATAATATACTCTCATTATTTAGAAACACAAATATCATTTTTTTCGATAACGCCTGAACCCAGGTACTGAATAAACATTAAAAAATCTACCTCCAACGTCAATCAGGAAGTCCTGAATAGAATCATCCCCAAATTCATTCACTCCTTTTCACTTTGTAAAAAATGTCCGAACGTGAACAAAAGCTTTATCAACTGCCAACACGTGGCACATGTGGATACAAGCACTAAAATCCATAACCACCAGCAATGAGGTTTCATTTGATGTGCCACACAAAAAGTTCATTAAAGTGTAAATTAGATCACCGAATATTTTTGTAGGCGGGTTTAAAGCTTCCATCATACGTCATACGTAAATTGCATCACAATCTGCACAAAATGGGATTAACACAACAGAGTAGCTTATCGCTATTAGAAAAGCACATCTCACTTATTCGCAACTAAATTATCCACGAAGATAAAAATTTATGTTAGTCATATATTAGCTGAAACACTACTTAATGCAACTCGCTCGAAACGATAAGATAGACTGGAGCCTTTATTCCTCTAGTCACTAAATTGTAGTGTTATGGTTTTGTAATACGGTTATAAATTTTCCTTCGACAAAGTTGTTCGGGCTGAGAATTTTCTTATATCTATTGCTGCAAATTCCAAAGTTTTGAATTAAATAACTGCTTTTTAAACGTAACGCCCAATGTTTTCTTATGTTTTGCATTCTTGTGGTTTTTCTCTACGTAGAAGCATTGAGTCATGTACAGAAAAAACACAAATTACCATTCTATTTCTAAATATTCGCAGTTATGGGAGTACCTTAGCAAATAGTAAGCAATTACTACAATTATAATTACATGAGAAACTCAACTTTGTATTCATAACGTTGGAAATCACTTTCAGCGTTTTATGTAACTACATGAAATTCCAAAATTGCACTAGCTCGTTCCAATGCCAGTATCTTAGTACTTTCATGCAGACAAAATAGAAAGACTGCAAACCTGGACAAATATACAGCGCTGTACGTTAAAAAAATGTTGGAATTGAATGTAACGCGACAGTAGAATATTTGCTAAGATTATAAGTTTCATATAACTAATAAAAATTAAAGACTGTTAAAAAATAAGAAAGTTTTATTTTGGTTTGACATTTCACGTCTAAGCAAAAAGTTGACTTGTAGGGCACTCTTCGTAGTATATCAATATACTAAAAACAGGATACAGCATACTAATAACCAAATCAGCAAACGAAACGAGTACAACTAGCATAATTGTTGTAATATACACTCAAACATATAAACAAACTAAGTATTTATTTCAACAAACAAATTATTCCGGTATTCGGTGAAAATCCCGAAAAAATATCTGAAATTATAAAATTCGCGAAAGAGAAAATGAAAACAGTTTCTACGACCCTTAAAATCACAGTTCTAATAAGGTTCATATACATGACCAAAATACTGTAAACAACAGTTTGTAAGTTACCCTAATATTCGGCTTAATCCTTACAAACCACATAATTTTCTATTTTGCTTAAAGGTGAGCATTGTAATCTTTCAAAATTCGAGATTTTAGTCATTCAAGATTTTTGTGTTTCAAGATTTATGTTTTCGAGATTATGTCTCGAAATTTTTAAATCGAGATTTTTGATTCGAGATTTTCACCTGAAACCCAATTTCCCATTCACTATGGAAATAGAAACGGCATTTTGGGCCTTCCTTTTTAATGCCACATTCCAGGGTTGAAGTTTTAAAGTAAATAATGTTTAAAGATTTACACAACTTGAATAGACTATCACGACTAGGAAACCGATGTTAAGGAATTTGAGATGTAAATAAACTTAACACACAAACTCTTAATCCTTATCTAAAAGTACGCAACAGTGGATAGATGGTATATAAAATTTAAGAATTCGATATCTACACTCCGGCGTTTAAGAGAGAGAGAGAGAGATAGAGAGAAGGAGAGATCCAGTCCCCATAAACGGGTTTCAGGGCCTGTTAGTAACGTGTCTGCTTATAACCTCCATTACAATTAAAATAAAATTCAACGTTACACTGAAGTTTATTTACAGTCAAACGTTTGTACTATTGCCTACAGTATAATCTCTACTACGTGAGGCATTCTAACTAGGCGGCTGTAGGCTCACCGTAGTGAATATATACTCGGGAATAACAACTAACAACTTCCCTACCGTGAATTGACCAACGCTTATATACCACGCCAGAAGAAGGAATATGTGATAACTCTGTTATAAGATACTTTTAAGTTGGAAAGCAGACTAAAAAATAATAATGGTTTGAAGATAATACTTTTAGTGCCATATAATTCTAAAATGATATTATATTTGACTACGTGAACTACTTGATGCAGTAATATTGAATAATAGTTTTAAAATATATAACATGCTAGTGTTACGCAGGTTCCCGCGTCAGCAATTGGTTTTCACGAAACCTTAGATAATTTTCATTTTAAATAGGATATTCCCATCTGGAGGGGCGTTTTGTAAGGGCTTTACTATTATTATAGTTAGCCCCAGGAGCAAGACTTCTTTGGTGGAACACTGCAAGCCTTAATCATTCAATGAATTTACTTATACAAGGTATCCAAGACACTGGTCAATAAAACAGTTTCAATTCAGTTTTCCATTTTTCCATGTATTCCACTGTATTTCGTTAAGCTCCGTTTATTCAATTTTACTTAATTTTGTTGCTTTCGCAAATTTCTGTTTTACATGCCTTTCTGCAGCTATTACATTTTTGTACATTTTATCTATGTCGTT
This sequence comes from Limonius californicus, assembly GCA_014611495.1. Classification (NCBI taxonomy): domain Eukaryota; kingdom Metazoa; phylum Arthropoda; class Insecta; order Coleoptera; family Elateridae; genus Limonius; species Limonius californicus. The sequence goes on along the minus strand of JABXWE010103258.1, from coordinate 36,961 downwards.
AGATTCTACTGAACATGTGGTAATTTTAGTTTTGATGTAACTCTGATGTTTCTGAACCTTTTAATTAAAAAAACTGATATTATTTCTTTAATTGCTTTTATTAAAATATCTCTCAAAATTTTGGTTTATGTAAACACAGGCCTTTTTTATCTCTGTACTACTCCTATTCAATACTTCTGCATTCTGTACTAAATGTTTATCTATGTAAAGATGTTATTTTTAGCTTGTCAGTTATCTGTTACCCTTTTTTCATTAAGTCCAACAGCATTGTGAAGCAATTCTTTTTTCAAAAAATTCACTGTCGTTATCCCTTTAGCACGTTTACCGCCCTGCCTGTGTTTTCTTATACATTTTTATGTTTCCCAACTTTCGAGTTGAGGCTGCTTATTAATAATACATGCTGTGTTTTGTCGTGCGATAAACTTTCTAATACTTCTTCATAGAAGTTTCGGTCTTTGTAGCTGTTTGCAAGAGTACACTTAGATAATAATTTAAAGTGCTGTTAGGAGATTCATTTTTATCTTGGTTTATACAACCCTGACGAACACAGCTCTTATCAATTTTTTACTTATACTTTTAAATTTGATGGGTATCATTATTTCTACACGTCCTCGATTTTTTTGTAACAGATTATTATCCAGTTCAAATAGATTGGTTATGGAAAAAGCAGTTTTAAAATTTCGTACTATATGTTATAAAACAACCTGTATATTCTAATGACTCGTAACGTATACATTTCTTTTCATCTGGACATCTCCTTCAACTTTATATAATGTACTTTCTTAAATCTAAAAGTTTCCATTTTCTCAATTTTGAATTTACTTTAAATATATGTCATATTAATATTGCGTTAATTTTTTTTTATTGTAAGTTAATTGTATGACTTATCCTAAAATGCATGTTATGAAGGAAATAGTTCAATAACAAATTCCTTATTTTAAATATAGTTCATTTGGTCTAGGGTTGGTTAACACAACACTACGTCAACCCATGCAATGCACAATCACTCAAATCGGTTTGGAAAATCTGCTGGCCTGAATCCTTTAAGTCTGGGTTCTTCTTCTTCGATATCTAACAGGCATTCAGCTAGGTTGTTGGGGTGGGCACTAATCCGATCATGATAGTGCACGCTGTTACGCTGTATTTCTTCGTTAATAGTTGGTATGCCTAGGTCTCGGCGTATGATTTCATTGGGCACCAACCAAGGTTCGCCATAGTTCTCAGCGTCTTAACTTGGAAGCGTTTCAAAATCTCAATGTTTAAGTTACTGCCGTCCCACAGCCGAATGCCGTAGGTCCAGATTGGTTTGAGTATAGGTGTGTAAAGTAATATTTTATTATGCAGAAACAATTACGAGCTACGTCTTAAAAGCCGATACTTTTCGCCTAGTTGTTTCGCCAGATATGTTTTTTCAAGTCAGTCTCCTATCAATGTGAATTCCCAAGTGTTTGGCACTGTCTACTTGTGGCACTAGTTGGTTGTTGAGCAATATCGTTGGACATGTTTCTCGCCTAGTTGTAAAAATTACATGAAGGCATTTCGATTAATTAATCTTGATGCGCCACTTTTTAAACCATTGTTGTAAAGTATCTAGATGGGTTTGTAAGTTGTTAGATGCGATGAGGGGATCAGGGTGTGGTGCTAATAGAGCAGTGTCGTTTGCAAATGTTGCTGTCATTATTCTTCTAGAGATTGGAAGATCAGCTGTGAAGAGAATATACAATATCGACCCCAACTCACTTCCCTGCGGAACTCCATAGTTTATGGCAGATAGAGTTGTTTGTTGTTTTCCAAACTTGACTAGAAAGTACCTGTCTCCAAGTTACGATTTGATAAGTTTGTAGTAATCTGGATCAAATTTCTTCTTGATTATAAATAGTAGGCCGTCATGCCAAACCTTATCGAACGCCTAGGTCACGTCAATATATATATACAGCAGAGCAGTGTTGTTTTTCGTCGAAGTCCTTGACAATTTTGTGCACAACTCGATGAACTTATTCAGTGGTAGCATGCTGCTGCCGAAATCCGAATTGATAATCGGGAATTAGACTGTTGTCCAATAGGGTGGGAGTAATTTTATTTACAACAATTTTTCGAAAATCTTGGATAGTATTGGTAGCAGACTGATCGGCCGATATGATGCTAGATCTTCATTGGGTTTCCCAGGTTTTAGGATTACTATAATCGTGGCAACTTTGCATTGCGGTGGTATGTATGTATCGCAATCTTAATACTGCGTTGAATAAGTACGGTATAAATCTGTAGCCTTTATCTAGACGCTCCTTCAGAATTTTCCCGGTGATCATATCCTGGAGCTTTGCGTGAGTTCAAGTTCTTAAGAATTTGGGATTCTCTCTCTTTTACAGTAACTCGTCTGAAACGGTGCTTCAAAAAATTATTTTATTTCATTTTCCTCTTCGGCTGTGATTTTAGATGGATATTGTTAGAATACCTAGGTTAGGTGATTTGCGATAGCTAAGGCCTTTTCTTGATCAGTTTTAGCCCAGTTTCCGTTGACTGTATGGAGAGGTGGTAACGTTAAATATAATGAAAATAGTTAGCAAGTCAGGAAACAACCTTCTGCCTCAGCAAATAGTATGCGTTATCTAAGATCCCTTAATATTGCTCTCATAGTTGCTTTATTTTTTTTCCATTCATTCTAGTATACTTCTAAAACTGCATGCATTAAAAATTTAAATTTAGTCAGAGAGCTATGGGCCACTTACACTTTACGACACACTAACATGAAATTTTACCAATTTCCTGTGCCATTTGCGAGATTTTAATCTGCGCTGTGCTTTATGCAACATGGCTTTTAGCATTTATATAAACAAATCTTCTGAAGAACCTTGTACATCAGAACTTTCCATTATAAGTACGTAAGTGACCCGAAGAGTAATTACTCAAAGAACTGCCTGTCCATTATGTCAAATTCTGAAGGCATTTTGTTTGAACATCAGCATAGTACGTAACCGCAAGCCTACAATCTCGGCTTTGTATCGGTTGATGAAAATCACGGATGCTGAAACGCGGGTCAAGTGATTTGTTCTTTTGAAACTATCTAATCCGCTTAAACCTTCAGCATTAAAGCTCTAATGCTAAATGTCAAGTCGCTGAACGCGAATTCTGGATAATGTATTGTATTGCTTGAAATTAATTAACAGCGCTGTTTGCTGAAACAAATCATAATATATCCGGCATGCAAAGGAAAAGTGATGTAAAACTTCGAGTAATATTTCATAAACACGGGGTTGCAAGCAAGAAAGAATGACAAAAACACGGGAGACTTAAAAGTGTCGCATTATTTTGAAAAATGTTACGTTTTCCGCAGAGAAGCTTATACTCTTACCAAGTGTAGGTTTCTATGAAAAATACCACACATAAATCCGTATTTCCCAAAATAAAGGAAATGGAGGAACATTGGGAATACTCTTTCAGTCATTATTTACGTATAGATGTTTGCAATGATCCTTAAAAATTACATTTCTTTCTGACATTAGACGATCACAGCTTTTGAAATAAATCTTGATATTCGTTACTTTGACAATTTTATTACCCAAAATACGCTCTTTCAGAGTTGTCGGACCAGAAAATACGGAAGCAGAACTAATGTCCAATAATGTTTCGCTTTTACAATATCTTGTAACTGGTAAATCTCATAAGAAGATCGTAGACGTAGACCGAAAGCATTTAGAGAGTAATAACGGCTTTTCGGTGTGATCATTAAATTTTACGGTTGTCTCAAAGTGCCTGTAAAGTGGTCACTTTACAGGTTTGTTGTGCTTTCGTTCGTGGTTATAGTTAACTTTATGACAAAACTTCGGACCGCCATTAATATAGGAAAATTTTACATAAAACTCAACTTAATGCTTTTATGTGACGCGTGACATTTTCATTCACGGATTCGAAAGGTTATTTGAGTTTGGAGTTTTTCCCAGTTCGTTGTGGCGAATGTGACTTCATTCTTTTAAATCAAATCTGTAAAAAATTAATATCCGGCCTTTGGGGCTATGAGCGAAGCTAATAAATTATAAAAGCGTAGATGGGGACGATGAAAAATTAACTTGAATGTAATTTTTCCGCAGACAAGCTGGTATAAAGTTTTATTAAAAGCATCATTAGAAATCTTTGGCAGATATTAAATCGAAAAATTCTGTCTTAAAGTTAACTTGTTACAACACGGTACAAACTATAAAAGTTTTGCAACAGTCTTCTTCAACGAAAGAAAATCAGTTTGTATGTTAAATATTAGAAGTAAATGGAAAATTCTACCACTACCACTAAAATATTTATAATAAGATCAGGTTAAGCGTACTATTTTGATTTATACATAAGTGTTGTATTCTATACTGTACTACAAACTCTGCATTGCCGACTAAATTGCTTTACTGGGAAATGTCTTAAATTGGAAAACGTGAAAGGGAGTCTGAAATTGTTGTTGGTTAGCTGCGGGCTATGCGATCGATGAAGAACGGAGCAGATTTAATAAGAAGAACGTTCTTAAGGTTACGAGCTGTAATTTAAAAAAATATTATTGCAAAAATAGCTAGCCACATTCTATAATCAGAACACATCGAATGTACTAGGACATAAGTTGAGAGAAAGTAGACAAACAGCATCGTTACGGTATTGCCATACTTATATTTAACAATATTTCACTACATGACACTGTACTGACTATTGAATACATATCAGCCATTATCTGATTATCAGATAATTTTCTGCACAACTGTATTTTAATTCTTTTTTATTTTTATAATTTAACACAAATGAAAACGCCCGACTCGTGAATTTCGTTTAGCGTTAGTGTTTACTCCAGTCAATCAAGTAAAAACCATAATTGCAAATTACTAAGATAGTATATTAGGCTTACTAGCTATTTCACGCATTCGAGTCGCAGTTTACTGTATTAATTATTTACATATATTGCTTAACTCTTTAACTGTTGTATCTATGTGTGTGTACATATACAGGGAATTTTTCTTTTTAGTATACATAGCCTATGTATACTTTTAAAAGAAACGCGTCAATTTCGCCTATTGTGTAGGCAACCAACTATACAGACAACTCAAGCATGTTGTGACCACAACAATCAAATTAATTCAATGATAAAAAATAAAATCAATCTTTATTTAGTGTCAAACAATTGTTAGAAAATTTAAATCAGAGGGATGCGTAATAAATTCCCATAAAATAAGAACTGAAAGTAATCACGTTTTAACCGAAGAAATGAAATGAAATATTTTATGCTACGTTGAATAATAATAATTAAAAAAAGTTTGCCATTGCCGGGAATTGAACTCGGATCGATTGCTTGGAAGGCAGCTATGCTGACCATTACACTACTTTGACCGCCGATGTATGTGTTTTGTACAAAAGAAATATAATGTGCACGGACCTTACGGGAACATCATCCTGTCGATTTTTATTTAATAAATAAGTCATCATCTGCGTCCTATATACCTACAAGGTGAAATACTTATTTAATATAAACACTGCATCAGCATAACCTTCATACTCAAATAATTCACAACTATAGTGAGGTTTGTTTCTGATTTTTAAATGTCGGTATAGTTGGTTGCATACACAATAGGCGAAATTGACGCGTTTCTTTTAAAAGTATACATAGGCTATATATACTAAAAAGAAAAATACCCTGTATACATATATATATATATATATATATATATATATATATACACTGCTTCAAGAAATTAACGCACCACAACTAACAATCGCAATATTGTTTAAAGTGTGCTATGAAGTACGTTTAATCATAAATAATACTTAAAATTAAGTAAACCATATTTTATCCAAATTAACAACAATCAACGCAAAAATTAAAGAAATCAAAATTCGAAAACTGAAAAATTGTAAGTTTACAGGTTCAATAGGCTGTGTTTCCGCCTCGACTTGTTATGACAGCTTGACAACGACGGTCCATGCTTGAAAATATTAACACTGCTCTTGTTCAAGATTATCCCACATTGCCGCTAATGAATTCCCTAGGTCGTTAAGAGCTTCAGGAGGTGGTTGAAGGGATCGTACTTGTCTTCCGAGAATGTCCCAGAAGTGCTCAATCGGACTCAAGTCGGGATTTCTGGCTGGCCATTGCATAACAGGAATACCAACGTCGTCTAGGTATTCTTGCACAATTCTGGCTATGTGAGGCCGAGCGTTGTCGTGCATTAATTGGAAGTTGTCTCGATGTATGAGGCATAAGGCACAACATACTGTTCTAAGATATTCGTAATGCACCTATGACTGTTTAAAGTGCCGTTGGAGAAGATGTGTAGGTCTCTGCGAGCCGTGAAAGGTATGCCTCCCCGTACCATTATTGAGCCACCACCAAATGCAGTCGTGCAGGCAAAATTTCATTCATCATATCGTTCATTTGGACGCCTAAAATCTCGAATGCGCCTATCGCAACTCTCCAAACAAAATCTGGACTCGCCTGTGAACAAAATGCGTCTCCAATCTTCATTTTCCCAATTCAAGTAGTTTCCAGCAAAATCAAATTTGTGTCTGCGGTGGTCTACATTCAACTGTGGGCCAGTAGCTGGTAACCTGGTTCTCAGATTTCCTTCCAGAAGACGTTGGCGACCGGTTTCAATGCTAACCTACACATTATGTGCTGCTGAAAGTTGTCTTTGGAGGGCTCTTGTGCTGGTAAAGCGCTCTCTTAATGCACGCATTCGTAGAAAACGATCTTCCACAGCAGTAGTAGCACGTGGTCGCCCTTGCCCTGGTCGCCTGTCATGTTCGTTAGTTTCCTGAAACTCTGGATGACCCGAGAAATGGTTATATGGATCACCCTAAGCCTGTCAGCGATAGCGCGGAAAAATTACTCTTCTTCGGACAAACTAAAGGCTGTGACATACTCATCACGACTTAAATTTCTTGAGATACGTTTTAAATAAAACTGATCGTACAAGCAATCGTTTGATGACAGCTACACGATATTGATACGTTTTAAAGTAAACCGAAACTGCAAGTGAATTGTAAATGGGCATGTAAAATTGATTAATTTTTTTAACAAAGTTAAAGATGTAGATACACACCAAGAGTAACATGTGTCTATCAGGTTTGTATCAGACATTCAATCCATGCATTTGGTTGAAGTAGAAAGCGCACTACTTTTCTTTTATATACATATATAAAAGGTGTTTAAAAAATACCTTTGAATATTACCCACTTATAGATCTCATCAATACAAACAAAAAAGTCGTAATTAACTTGGGTTCGAAAAACAACCGTTTTCGAAGTATGGAGCTTTTTAAGAAAATATATATTTCATATTTCTTGTTATTTCAATAAGTTCCCCAATCATTAAAACAAATTGCCGTGTAAATAAAACATTTTAATACAAACAAATAATTAAAGTAGATGATCTGCGTCTCCTCCTTCCATCTGTACACATCCTTAGCATCTCCGTAAATATGAATGCCGCATTCTTTCAAAGATTCCCGGATTCATACGAACTGTCCGGCAGGCATATTGTATTCGTTCTCGCAATTCGTTTAAATTATTTACAGGGCTTGAATAAACTAACGACTTTAAATACCCCCAAAAACAAAAGTCGAGCGGATCGAGGTCAGGTAATCTAGGTGGCCACAGTACTGAACCCCCTCGCCCTATCCACCTGCCGTTGTAATTTTCGTTTAGGAAATTTCTGACCGTAATTGAAAAATGTACAGGAGCCCATCGTGCATCAACCACATATTCATTCTATGAATGCGGGATACATCTTCTAATAATAGTGGCAAGGTATTACGCAAAAAGTCAAGATACAGTGGGCCAGTCAAACGGTTCGGAAGAAAAAAAGGTCCTATTATATGGTCTCCAAAAACACCAAGCCAAACGTTAATTGAAAATCGTTGTTGATGATTCGATTCAATAATAGCACGAACGTTTTCATCTGACCAAACATGGCTATTGTGGAAGTCAGTACCCATCGGCAGAACACCAGACGTGCAGCATAATCAGGCACAATAAGAGCCTGTACCCTTTGAATATGGTATGGGTAGAATTGCTCACGTAACATTCTTCAAAGTAGGGAAGCGTTATTATTTGTTTCGGCACAAAGTCTTCTAGTACTCGCACCTGGATTTTTTCAATCCTCCCTAAAATGTTAAATTCAGCTTCAGGAGTAGAAACTGCCAACTTCGGATAAACGTTGATGCAAATTTATAAAAAAATTGTGCCCGGTTCGGTAATGCTTACGGCATACGAGCGACGTACCTCATAAGAATTACCATTGGCCTTACTATACATGAAATGCATTTCCGCTTTGGTATACATATTTCAACAACAACAATAACACTATTGACACTTGCAAAAGCTTAAACAAATGTTGTTTTATCCACTTCCATAGCAGACGTGGTAAATACGATCCTACTCTGCGTAAATAATTTGGCTGTATCTCGAAAACGGCTGATTTTCCAAACCATGTTCATTACGACTTTTTTGTTTGTATTGATGAGATCTATAAGTGGATAAAATATCGGAACATATTATTTAAACTCCCTGTATATATACATATTTGGTATTTGCATTATCTATATACCATATCCGCATATATATACATTCGGGATCTTTACAAATGTGTGCTATAACAGCATTTATACGTACGGAGATCTTGACCATTGGAAACGATGCGTTACTGCCTTACCTTTCGAATGGTTATAAGTTTTCGTGCTATGTGATTTCACCACCTGCAGGACGTGAAAACAAGAAGGAGGGTGGAGTAGAACTAATTAACAAAACAGAAGTAGACAAAATCAGTCAGTATAAAACTATACCAGAAAGAGTAACTGCAATAGTTATCGATATAAATCGATATAAATAGGAGGTACAAATGTATGGTCCTACATCGGGCTACAAACATGAAGAAATAGTAACATTTTATGAAGAAGTAACTGAAGCAATAGGAAAGAACAAATCCAAATACACAATAATAATGGGGGACAAGGAATAAAACCATTTGGATTAGGAAACAGAAATACCAGGCGAGGAATACTGGTCAACTACGTTCATGAAAACAGCCTTTATTTGATGAATACGTATTTCAAAAAACCGAACAAAGAGATGGATCTGGCGAAGCTTAAATGGAGACGTAAAATTCGAAATTTACGACAACAAATATAACGATAAAAACATAATCATCGGCACGACGGTATTGAACACAATAAGTGATCATCGAATGATAAGAGCAAAAGTGCGGATTAATATACAGAAAGAAAGAAGAAAATTAGTAACTAAGACAGAAAGAAAAATAGTATCAGAAGAAATTATAAAACAAAAAAAAACAAGTATAAACATATGGCAGAGGAGCGCAGCAACAAATAGAAGATCGTTTAAAATTGGAAAGTCTAATTACAAAAGTAACAAATGGCTTACTGCAGGCAGCTGAAGAAATGAAATGCAATAAAAAATAGATAAACCAGAAACTTACCGACGTAACACAAATACTAATGGAAGAACGAATCCAACTATTAAGAAAAAAACAGCCAGCAGAATAAAACTAGCAGAAATAAATAAAACTATCGGGAAGAAAGAAAGGAAACCCTAAGACAACAGAAAAGCCTACAAGACTTACATCATAGCAACATCGATCGTTTTTGTGTTAGATTGCTACTGGTGACGAAAATGGTGCTTCTAATGTCGACATCAAAAAAGAAAGGAAGGTTCAGGCCTGATAAAGAAGCAGCTCTCAGTACAGATGCTGGTGCCCAACCAGGGAAAATAATATTATGCATATAGCGGGACAAAGAGAGTATCTACTATGGATTGCTTTCAAAGAATGTAACCATCACCTGAAATTTATTGCCAACAACTAGACTGCTTGAAGCCTCAAATCAAGGAAAGCGACCCGGAAGACTGCACTTACTGATTTTGTAGGATAATAAAGTTTTTCTGCAAGAGCACAGCTGAAAGGTTATTCCACATCCACCCTTCTTCTAGATCTTGCTTAAACAAATTTTCCGCTCTTTATCCAATATCCTCCAAGGAATCTTTTTTGAAGACTGCTCTTCAACATTGGCTTAACAAACTCTTCAACTCTAACCACCGGATTTCTTAAGACGTGGATCAAAAAAACTGCCAGTACGTTGAAAGGCAGTCATAAACAATGTAGGAGAATATGTTACTGATTAATTTAAGTAGAAGGCAGTGGGAAATTATTAAAAAAATAATTTTGTATAGAATAAACCTCTACGAACTGATGCATGGATCTAATAATTTCGGATTAAGCAAGAATTGCACTTTCAAGTCGCTGAAAAACACCTGGGTTATACGCATGTCCTCAACTTCGGATTTTCCAATTGTTGAATAGCTAATAACTAAAGCTGATGTAATATTTATACGGCCTATAAAGGTTTAGATTGCTATCCACCGTACCTGAATTTTCGTCAAACATTTAGGTTTATGCTCCCTTGTTAGTTGGGGTTTGATTATTTTAAATTTTCGCTGTTGTTTTACCACGATTGTTAGATTTATGTGATTAAATCATGTATTTAGTACAGTCATTCGTTAATTTTTCGCTTTAATTACTACTTATTAATTTACTATCTTACTCTCTTTAGTTTTGTGTATTAATTTGTGTTAGTTTCCTTAGTTCCTTTTATACGTTGGTTTAAGTGTTAAAAACAAAATAAGTTTACTTTTTACATGTTTTAATTATATGTATGTCAGTATTGCAGCTTATGAAAACTTACATAATCTTACTTTTAAACATGACACTACTTACAATAAAACAATCATATTTTATATGATAATTTAGGCATGCTGGAAATTAAACACTTTTTATTATTTCTGTAGTAATAGATTCCAAAGCGCGTTCACCACCTTTCTTTGTGAATAAACCTCCTGTTTCAAAAAACCCACACCGCTCAAAGTTTCATGGCATTGTTCGCATTAGCGGCGACATCTGGAAATGCGAGTCGTAATTCCTCCAATCAATTGCATACAGGTTCTATGGAACTTGGTTCTATGGCGATAATTGGTATGTGAAGGAATAACTGCTCTCTGTTCTGATGTGTACACGACTAAATCACGATAAAATTAAACGTTTTATGTATTTGTTATTTAAAACAATGGTCCGGCGTGACATCTACTGTAGTCTTTAGATTTGCAGTCACGAAAGTTATGTGCGCTCAGTTGATAATCCATTACTACTAAAGACAGGCTCATAGAAGAAGATAAAAGTTAATGGTAATGAAGAAACCTATATAGGGTGTGCATAAATTAACAGAAAAGCTACACATGGGGATTTTCTTCATAACATCCTAAGTTGAAAATCCTCATACTAAATTGTTGTACAATGCTTCCTGAATCTGCGCGAGGGTCCCAAAAGTTTGGACATCCAGTCTTTAAATATGCGTTATTCATCGATATTTGTTGATAGAAAAAGGTGCAATTTAGAAAAAAGATGAATTGTGAATATTAGTTTTCCGCAAATGTGGTCTTCCTGTCTCCAAAGTTTGTGTTTAATATTTATTTATTAACTTATTCTCAAAAAAAACACATTTTGCAACATTATAAAACAACAAGCAGTCCCTCCATGGTATTGTTAAAATTTAACACTACAAAGTCGGTTAAATTAATTTGATCTTAATTTTCTAATTGCTTGATCTAATTTTGTGTTATCTGTGATTATTTATACAGTTTTTGTGGTTCTGTTTTTTTTTTTTGTTATCTTGGTTTGTTAACTTCTCATGAATTTTACGTTCAATGAGTATGCCGATATGTATATGGTTACGTGTCTTTGATAGAAATGCTAACATGGCAGAACAAGAATACCGAACACATTTTTTAAACCGGAGACATTATACAGGAATTTTTTTTCGAAGGCTTTACCAACGTGTTTCGTGAAACTGGTTCGTTTATCAAAAAGAATCAGAACGCTGGTCGACCAAGGCAAAGGCGCATAATACAACTGGAAGAGCAAATTTTAGACGTACCATATGAAGATCCCTCCGCTTGTCTCTTCTTCTTCTACATCTTTTAGATAGGCCAGTGGTCTGTTTATTCCAGTGCATTTCTACATCTTTTACGGAGTCGCCCTGGTTCTCTCTTCCCATTTAGTAACGAGTCTGTGGATATCCTGACTATCCTGTTGTCTCGCATTCTGGATATGTGGTTGTTCCATTCTGTGCGTCTTCTGGTAGCCCAGCTGTCTATATCTTGTATATCATATTCTTGAATTATGGTTTCGCTTCTTACATGGTCTCGGAGGGTTTTCCCTGTGATTTTGCGCAGTGTTTTCATTTCGGCTGCTAGTAGTATTCGTCTTGATTTATCGTATTTGCCCTTGTTTCTACGGCATATGTCAAAATTGGTCGTATAGCGGTTTCATAAATTCTGACCGTGGAATCTGTCGTGAGATATTTATTTTGCCATATAACACCGTTCAGGCAGGCTGATATTTTGATGACCTTATAAGCCTGATGTGTAACTTCTCCTATTAGATTTCGATTACCTGCTATTTCAACTCCCAAATAATTGAATGTCATCAGTATATTAACAATAACAGTATGTGCAATAATGATGATGTAAAATCAAGCTGGGAGAAGATAAGAACGAATATCACCGCTGCAGCAAGAGAAGCATTAGATACGAGGAAAATTAATGTTAACCAACAATCTAAATATAAGACTCGCTGATTCTGCGATGGAGTGAAGCAGATATCAGAAATAAAAAATAAGGCTTACCTCACATACAAAAATACAAAAACTGCCGAAGACTATCGAAAATACCAACCTGTAAAAAATGAAACCAACTCACGTATTCGGTATTTAGGCAAATAAAAGGAAACTGCTGGGAAGCATATACCAGCAGAATGCAGAAAGACTTGTACGGACAGCAGAAATTAATCTGGAAAATGATCCGCAAACAACGAAAAGAAGTCAAAAAATATGTACTGACCACGAAAATAGATGAAAGACCTGGGTCAAGCACTTCAAAAAATTATATACTACAGATGAGGAAGAAATAGAGGAAGAACAACAACCAGTAAGAATCGTTGTTGAATTGAGCGAAGATGAAACTATCAACATGATAAGAACGTTAAAGAAGAGAAAATGACTTGGGCGATCCTGCGTTGGCGCTATCTTTATTGTAAGACAAATTTCGGAAAAAGCAATAGAATTTAATAAACCTGCATACTTGTTTCGTTGATATTTAGAAAGCTTTCGACAATCTTCAGCTAAAGTATATTTTAGAAATACTTGAAAATAACAACATTCCAAATGGACTGGTCTCATTAATAAGGCATATATATACCGACAATTACGCAAAGGTCAGAGTAGAAGGAAAACTAACTGAGAAAATCGCTGTATTAAAAAGTATAAGGCAAGGCGATTCATTAAGCCCATTGCTGTTTAATCTTATACTAAATGAAATCATAAAGGACATGGATAATAGGAAAGGGTACACATTGGGAAATAATGAAATAAAAATAACCTGTTATGCGGACGACGCGGCGTTAGTTGCAGAAAATGAAGGTGGCCTGCAGAGGTTATTATTTCAATTTATTAAAAGTTCCAAACATTTCGACCTAGAAATATCCACTAAGAAAGCCCTCCGCTTGTACCCGGCAATTAGCGTGCAACATTAAATATCCCTAGTAAGAAGACCATACATTTGGTTCTACAAGAAAACCTTCGATATAATGTCTGCAAGGTTCAGCCTCTTTATGAAAATGATAACATAAGCCGATTGAACATTTGCTACAGAATATATAGAATTCGTGACAATAGTAACTTCTTAAGGCGTATTCTTGGAACGGTCAGTGAATATTTTTCCAAAAATTGCGTGTTTAATATGCCTAATACTCACTATCGAGCTTAGAAAAACCTATACAAATTTCGTAAATATGGTCACCAAACGTTTTCCGTTAATCTATGGCTGGGCATAATAAACCACAGGGTTATTGGACGAATTAACCTATGAAATCGTCTAACTCTCGATGAATACCTCCAGGTTTTGGAACAAGCTATTGATGAGATTCCGTAGAACATGCTCCATAATATGATATAAATGCATAGCGCCCCTGTTGAATTTGTCTGCAGTGTAAGAGAGTGGCTAGAGGAATACTTCCTAAACACATGGATTGATCACGAGGGTCCCGTATTACGAGAGATCACCCGATCTCAATCCGTTAGACTTTTCTGTTTGAGTTTTATTAAAGAAAAGGTTTACGTTACGCCTCCACCAAACGCTGAAGAAGTTAGAAACAGGATTCTTAGAAACTGCATGAGAAATAATGGAACGAGTAATACAAATGATACCAAGAAGATTGGAACTATGTCTACAAGCAGACGGTTTCAATTCGAACAATTATTATATAGTTCTGCCAGCCAATCAAGTAATCACGTCATAGATCACATGATCAACGAGCAGCCGTGCCGGTATCATAAAATAAAAAAAATCCAGAATGTAATTAGTCATTGCAGATTATTCTTTTACTTTTTTTATATATTTACTTTTTAAATTTAGTAGACATCAGTAGGTTACCACAAAGCCCAAGGTTTTTTTAAATAATTAACAAATTAAATTATACAAATGTATTATATTTTATAGCAGAACTATTGTTATGTGTTGTTACGTTGGTAGTAAATCCACCATGTTTATACTTTGCTGTCAGATAGTTGACAGAAATTACTTCAGCTGTCATTGAAGGTTGGTTGTTCGTAGTTTTCTCCTTACAAATAGTTTGTTTATATACTGCTATAAAAAGAGTTCTAATTAGAACTAACCTACATTGTATTTTTGTATACGTTTACAAAATGCCGAAACTGTAAGCAGACGGTCGAAACAACTTGTCGCAAGTCATAACCTATTTCGAACGCGAACGAAATAATGATGGTCCACTTCTACCGTTAAATGCTGTCAGAGAGGTAATATTAACTTCTACAACTATAGTATGTTTTTATTTTCATAATTATTAGCTGCTGTGGTTTCTACTTGCTTGATATTAAATTAAAATGTAAATATTTGAGGTTACGTCCGTTTGTTTGTTGTTCTACTTTAAACTGTTTCAATATAAATATACACATACAAGGTTGTGACGTCATAAAATTTATATATGACGTGTATTACCTGATTAGCTGGCACAACTATAAGTAGGTTATTATTATAAGCAGTTAGTTACCGTGCATAGTAACAACACCTGTTTTAGTGCAGTGTTGCCAATTGTATTCTTTTGAATGGTACCTGAGAAGGTACAACAATTTAGTATTAAAATTTTCGACTAAACATTTTACGAATATTATCGCCACATGTAGCTTTTATGTCAATTTACACACACCCTGTATAATTATTTCCTCCTAATATGTATATGTTAATATGTACACTTCAAAAATTGTATCTACATGTTGTTACAGATCAAAATTTTTCGCCCGTTGCACCATATTGTTCTGTGAAATATGCAGAATATACTTAAATATCTCAACAAGATTTTATTGGCGCTTCAAAAATTTTAAACTTAACAAAGAACAAGATAGCTGACGTGTGATTTGATTACTTTAAATTTAATCAACTTAAGTTGGGGAAAATACATAAATTGGCAATGAAGGTATCGCTAGTCTTGTAACGACATTATCTATTAAGTTTTAATAGAGCAAACAATTGTGGTTGGTTAATTATATGCTGCGGATAAACAGTTCTTACATAAACTCAAGCCCACAGTTAAATTGTGTGTGCTATTTTCGTAGAAAATGTAAATTAATATACTTAAAAATACCATATGATATAAAGTTAAAATTTCACTGATTTATTTCAAATTTAGTTTTGTATTGGTTTTATGACAGGACCCCTTTCAAAAGTATGGTTGACTATTTTAATTTAAAATTCACCTGAGAAATTCGATCTTAAATTAGTGCTAATAAATGTAAAAAATTAAATTAAATTAACTAAGTACAGACCAATTGCTTATTCATATTCTTAAAAAATATCCTCTAAAATAAATTAAATTTTTTAATTGAAAATGAGCAATGCAATTTAAGTATCAACATATATTTCTACTATTCTTAAGTAAGAAACTCCAATACAAACTCTTCAAAACAAAACCCCGATACTTATGCACTATGCATTTTAACACTTACCATATCTTCTATACAAATACAAACATATGTGGAAAATAAGCAAACAAATTTCTATCTATGCTAAGATAAGATAGACTATGCAGCGTCTCCTTACTACTTACTACGCACGTCCTACTCTTCTATACCTTATGCTAATAAACATAATAATTTTGTTTTTGGCAAATTGCTGAAAAATTTCTCTTTTAGTACATCGAAGATAATAGAATACGCTTATCAAAACACATTTTCCAAATAGTGTGTTTAACTTATAATTTAAGTGACCAATTCTAGGTTCCATGGACACTACACCATCTGCATTATTATATCACAAATAGATATTAGCTGTAATTTATTAAACAGTCTACATAAAATCGAAATAGGTTAACATTACACTGACTCATTGTCGGATCCAGTTAAAGCAATTCGACACCATATTACAATTACCGATCAATTATATACGATAGCTGATCGTTATGGTCCATCAGTGAAAAGCTTTAGTGAGCCAAAAGCTCAAACAATTGCACTCTCCAAAATGAAATGAACCGATATGTTCAGGAAATTTGAAAATATGTGTTGCGGCTTTTAGAATTCATCGTAGCTCTCAAATTATGACTATTAATTCCCTCTAAATTTATAAATAATTAATTATAAATAAATGGTTTTATTTTCAAAATTAACTGAAGCCTGGAAATAGATCTTCTGAAATGTCGTATCGCGAAATATTTCAAATTGCAGTATAGGCAATACAACAGCAGATGAAGATAAATTGGTGCTTTCCAATAAAAAAATTCTTCAGTGGCGTTTTACGTTGTACTAGAAAAAACCTACCCCTTCTGCTAATAAATTTAAAATATCGATATATTCGGTTAGTCATTAATTACAAGGCCTGTCTTTTTCTAGATTTATCGTGCTTGGGCTGGCTCCAGTTTTATTTAAAAAATGCTCTTACGCCTGTACGTAATTTATTTTCGTGGGGAACAATTTAACTGTATACAGTTCTTCCAATTAAATTTTGTGTGCTACCTGAAACATTTACCAACAGCAAGCCAGCGAAAAAGTTTTTCCCCAAAGTTGGTGATAAAAACAGACAAAAATTGCTTGACCTAGCGGTATTTACGACTCGTGGGACTGCTACTTCCGCTTGAATATCTCACGTAGGTGCCTTTCCATAACTTTTACATCTTACCCATTAGTTCCTCCCGAACTTTGCAACTAAGAGTACGCCTTGGGTATTTGCTAGAACTTTCCCTGCGGTTAATTCAGATCTACTACTGCCTCTCTGATATCTAATTATTAAACCGCCTATCATTTTGAAATATTGCGAAACCTTTTGTCAACCATAGAAAGTTCCGCTAAAGTATAATTATAACTCCACGAAACATACGGTGATCCGTCAAAAAAATATTTAACAATAAATTGCAGTGTAGGTTATGCAGAGGAAGCAATGACGAACTTTTCAGATCATCAATCATTATTTCTGTGGCTCCGCTTCTGGAAACTTCAATAAAAACTGCTCCTTCTGGTTAAATACACAAGTTTGGAGCACTTTGATTATAAACTTATAAACTTGTACAAGGTGTTCTGGTAACTGCATTACTTATTTAATAAAAAGAATTCAATTTACATCACCTTCTGAAATTTTCATTTATCTAATTTGCTGAAGAGTATCCTGTAGGTTTAGTGTATGCTTCAGAAGATAATTCTTGTTAAAAGTGTAATTAACGAACCGGAATTTTCTTGTTTACTTTTACGCA
Source organism: Limonius californicus (assembly GCA_014611495.1). Taxonomy (NCBI): domain Eukaryota; kingdom Metazoa; phylum Arthropoda; class Insecta; order Coleoptera; family Elateridae; genus Limonius; species Limonius californicus. The sequence goes on along the minus strand of JABXWE010103258.1, from coordinate 19,125 downwards.
ATTCCAGTTGTAATGAAGCGGTTTTCCTTGCTTTTCTGGTTCATGAAAAAGGTTAAGCTTGCGCCTTTAAGTTATTACAGCTCATAGAACTAAAGCGAAGGCTGAACGAAGGCACGCAACAATTTACCTTAATTTAATGAATTTATCCCGAAAAGCAGGTATAAAAACGCAAAACCTTACAGTGAATGTGAAATGAATATCTATGTTCTCAATAGAGCTTGGTTGAGATTATTAAAGTTAATTACGGAAACAAGTCAGAGTAATTAGCTCAATAAAAGGAAACCGAAAACTTTTGGAAGTCAAACAATTGGAAACAATAATATAACTCCTTTGTTTATTTCTCCTTAACGGATATCTAGTTCATTATTAGTAAAACTCGTTGTATAAATTTCAAGTTGGGCAGGTTTAGGGTTTATTAACGCCCACCAAAGCAAGGAAAGTACAACCACCGCCCCAAGAAAGGGGTAAACAAAACCAATTTAACACAACTTCTGGTACCAGTAAAGTTTCTACGTAAAATATGAAGCGCTCGAATTTCTAGGCATTGTAAATTACGGTACTATTGGTAGATCTTGAATAAACGTAATAAGTGGAGCATAGGGATGTAGAAAGGACAAATCGTAGAAAATGCAATTGCTTCCCCTGAGCTTTACAAGCAACTTGATTAAATTAAATCTCGGATTTGGAAGCATCCAAGGAATTGATGCGAAAATAAAAGCGCAACCGAGAAAAATTTAAAGGAAAAAAAAACGTTTGTGTAAATAAAATGTATCTTACATTCGCCAAAAAAGAATTCTTTGTAATTTGCTGCAATAAAGTCATCAAAGAAATACATGTCCAGAACCTTATATTGTGAAATTTGAGTGGGCAATAATGAATATGCAGACGCAATATGAAAACCAACTTTACTCAGAAGCAATTATTTCAGGAAAAGGGAAGAATGTATTCGTTGGCGGTTACTTATATATCTCTCATATTTTCCAGCAGAATTTAGAAGGACCTTTTGATTATAATTTCATCTTATTGAAGCTTTTGCAGTCATTCAGCTTTCTCTTTTAAGAAACATGTAATAATTTGTATAAAAATTCAACCCTTAATTAATTATGATTAAACTCTTTAAAATTGGTTTATCTTCAAAAGGCAAATCCCTCAAACGCGAAAGAAAATTAATTATCAATGTAAATTACAAAAGGATGTAGCCCAGCTACGACATCAATTATGCTGGAAATTGAGCTCATAGGTCGACACCTGCACCGAATACCACAGCAGTAACTAACGGGAAATTAGGGAGAGATTGATATACATCCCGTATTAATCAATTTATCGATAACAATTCAAATTACCTATGTTGCATACGCATTATCACGGGGTATTAGCAATGATTGAGCCCTTTAGTCAAATTACAGGCACGGTTACTGATTAATTTTCTCGTTTCCGGCGATTTACCTATAAAATTTATTAATAAATTTCATGTGGCTAATACATAATTTTGTTAATAAATTCATAATGCACTACTGTAACCCATATTATACATACAGTTTAATTACGACGGGGTAGAACAGTGATTAGCTCTGTGATTTGCAAATTATACTTCAGGGTGTTCGAATCACACAACCTACAATATTTTTGATTTCAGTAAATCCCAATTGCGGTATTATTAAGAATCGGATTTTAGAAAAATAACTAGTTCTGTTAATTTTAGAGAGCGTAAAGAAAGAGCTATATAAGTTCATTTGCATTGAATCGTAATTTTTGGCATTCTATTATGTTCATAAATTCCTCAAAGGGTTTAAATTTGAATAATACCCAATACGATTATAAGGGTTCCTAAAATAGCATTAAATTTCCTAATATAGAATTTGTAAGTGTATATTTCCAATTCATTTGTGCAACGTTCCGTGGTACCTTACTGTGGGTTTGTGAAAAATTGCGAATGTATGCTGGGTTTACGAATACTAGAAAAAGACTAAAATATAAGAAAGCGCATACAGACAATGTAATTAGGAAGTTGCGACAACAAACACGCGTATCTTGTTGCCGCTGCCGAAACAAATAAGTTTTATTAGAAACGTTGAGAAATGTGCATTATACTATCACACCAGGTTATTTGGAAGGTGAAGGTGGTCAGTCGGTCGTTTAAATATTCCCGCTGAATGAGGGGCTTAGTAAATTTGGTTCATTGTGAGAGTTGTTTGGTTTATGAACTAACCACATGTCACTTTACTGTAGTTCTGCCATTATATTTCCTTCGAGTGATTTCTTCTCCTATGCCTGTGCTACGCATTTTAAAGTGGCACAGACATGGGGACACCCACTATAACTAAAGACTCTGAACCTCTAGAACAATAAACACTTCTACTTCAGGGAAGATTTACTAGGTAGAATACATCGTTAGTTTGCCATTGCCTTACGAAAAAAAAAACGACCGTTAAAAATCCAATATTCTGGTACTGAGAATTGAACCCTAAACGTTCAGCGTAGAAGTCTAACGCACTGACCTCTATACCACAGCCGCTTCAATCAGTCTTTCACTTATTTAATAAAAAGCTAGAATGAACACTACAATAGAAAATCCCTCCAAGTATAAAGTGAGCGTTGTGATTCATATTGTTCATGCAATAAACGAAAATGCGGCAGAAATGTACAGTAAAATATGCAAGGTATGCGAAGGAAGTGTCAGACAATAGTGTACAAGGGATGCGAAGGAAATGTCAGCCAATGGTGTAATAATTTTATAGGCGGCCGAACAAACGTGCAAGATGAGGAACGAATCCTGACAATTTATGGAAAAAATGAATAGAAAAACTCGTAAAGATTGTATTGCACAATTTTGTAAATGATTCGAAATTTTCCTCAAATGTAACGTACGACACTGTATAAAATTGTCAATTGTCAACAGCACACAAAACCAACGGATGACCTCTGCCCTAACCTTCCAGAAGCGCTACAAAACTAATGGCGATGAATACATGAATCACGTTATGACTGCTGCAGTTCCCCTATATCCAAAAAGTTCAAGCAAACTGTACAAAGCAAAGAGTACTGAAAGCCTGTTTTTCGGACACAAACCGTATTTTTGCGTGATTTTCTGCAACGTGGTAGAATACTTAATACAAACGTATATAGTAATACTTTAAGAAAGTAGAAAAGGGCGATTCGGACCATAAGGTAAGAATGTCTGGCTTCCGGAGACGTGCTTTAGCACGATAACTCCCGACCGCACGCGGTGGCTCGTACTGTGGAACTCATTGAACAGTTTAATTAAGACATTTTTAATCATTCCTCTCATAATCCCGGCTTAATGCCGCGCGACTTTCATCTCTTCCTCCATCTTATGGGTTTTTTAAAATCCTACAACCTTTTCCTTGACCACGACGACCTCGAAACGTCGGTACAAAATTGTTTGTTCACATACGATAACTTTCTATGACGAAGGTATATAACAACTTCTAGCATGGTACACTAAGTGTTTAAATTAGAATGGTGAGTGTTTAGAGAAATAGGTTAGGAGAGCGTCTAAACTTTAAGCATAAATTTTTCACCTTACATGTTTGTTTTATGGGCTATCGGACTTAATTTCCAAATAAACCCCGTATTTTTAGCTTCATGTAACTAAATATTACATTTACCAAATCCAAACCGCTTGCAAAGAAAGAATTAAAAACCATTCAAACACACATTAATTAATGCTCTCCGCAAGAGACCAAAATAATGAAATTTATGTGGAGATGCGTAATGCAAATATTGCATGGCAGAAATTAATATCTAAGCCATTAATTATTCTTTTAGACACGTGTAGGAATATGAAGATTAAAGTAAATCTATACAGCTTACACAATATTTACCCAAGTGCTAAAAAGTATAAATCTACATTATCTTTGCTGATGTAGCTAAAAATAATGCATTTTTCATTTTAGATTCGCTATACTACGGATGAAGCTTACTGTTGACGAAATACTCACTATTAACTGACAGCAACATTTCCAATGCTGTGGTAAGCAGATTATGTAATAAACGTCCATAATTTCGTGTGGTATTTAATTTAAAATTCTGCTAACACTCGTTAACCAGAATTCTGTGGCTGTCCGGTATAAAATAGGAACAGTTTAAACTGTTGGCCACGGACTGTGCCCACTATACGATAAAACTGGTACTAATTTAAAAGTATTTGTCCAGGTATGACCCATTTGGCATGGCAAGTTAATGGCCTAACTGTTCTATGTGAAGCTATATCGCTTCGGTACATTATTTGAAACACTAATATCGAATGTTAAACAAACTTTCATAAAAGCTGCATTACTTTACTTCATTAAACGCAATCCTTTTTATGCGGATCTTTTGACAAAGTGAAAAATGATAGTAATGCAATTTGGATTCTTACATTGATAAAATTTGAATTTTTGTATATTCAATATCATTTAATGCCGCTAATACAAACCCATAAAAGCAAATATATAATGACTTATTCGGCGTAAATGGTAAGTTCAAAATTATAGGTGATAGCGTCAAACAGTTGCAAACAACAGGTTTACCAATAATTGTACCTGCTAAAATTGAAAAATATGTACAATCTACTTCACACATCGCTCCAGACCTAGTGATAAAGCTATCAGACAACATGCATTTAAAAAACAACACAGGCTATACGAATATTACTAAAATTTTTGCAAACAATGTAAATTCTTATACCATTCTACATATTCAGGACAATATGTCAACACTGGAATATGGAACAGTCATGTGATGTAGAAAAATCGTTTCCTTGGTTTAACGGAAAAATATAAAAAATTTCATAGCTACCAATCTTTAGCCATATTTTACTTCTGGGCAAAATGTAATTTGTACAGATCTATCGTTATTAACTGTAAATCTCCACTTCTCGAACTAATTTTGAAGGAGCTCAAGGTAGTTTTGTAGGTGTTATGGTGATAGTGCAGCTAAATCGTTGATAGATAGTGGTACCGTGTCACCAGCGAATGTGGCTGTCTCGATATTTTCTGTAGTCGGAATATCACGGTATGTACCAAGTAGAGAAGATGGCGTAATATGCTACCTTGCGGCACCCCAGCAGTAGTCCGGTTGTAATTTGAAACTGCATTGTTTAGCTAAACAATTGTATTGGTTAATTGGAATCTTTTACAATGTCTCATTGGGTATACGGTATTCAACCGCAGATGCACAAAACCGCCCAACACCAAAATTCTCCAGAGGTCACGAATAACATATAATGACAATTCCACCCTAGTATGTTAACAATCAATTTTTCCAAGACGACCATGAAAACAGGCTCTTAGAAAAATTAGCCAATGAACCAGCAAGAAGATTAAACAGCCAGTGGCTACAGAACCTTATCCAGCAGCCTACCCAGTAACAGTATAATTTTATTCGGGGATAACATCGATGAACGGATTTCCCGCATATCAATATCTCAAAGATTCATGCCATTACTTATTACTCAATATATTTACATAAGAGTAGATTGTAAATAAGCAAGTATGAAAACAATGATTGGTTATAAATTTGTTTACATTAACACGTAACCAATGACTTAAATAATTGTTTACACCATAAAATGGCTTCAATTTTTTTGTCCATAGACTACTTACCTTTCCATTCAATTCAAATCGATATCGCTGCATCAAAAATATTGCTTCCTACAATGCTTTCTCTCTATACGCCATTGATAATTTAATTAGGAAAAGTAAGCTAAGATTAAATGTTCGTAATTTCATGACTTTACAAAGTTCCCTCTTCCGTTCCAACCCTTAACTGAATGCCTAGATAAAGTATGCAAACGAATTAATTACAAAATTGTATTTTGTTTAAATAGCAACATTCGGAACTTGTTGGGAAAAGCTAAAGACAAAGTTAAAACATTGGAAAAGTCGGGACTTTACGAAATTCATGGCTCTCACTGTAATGATAAATATACTGGGCAAACTAATCGTGATATTGAGCTTAGTTTAAAGAACATGTAGCTCATTTTAAATATGATAGGATTGATAAATTCAGTGTTGCCCAACATACTTACGAGACAGGACATGGTATAAATTTAGAAAATCTATCATTGTTAAAGGATGTGTTTTCAACAGAAGAATTGAATTCCTACGAGGGCATTCATATTTTAAAAAATAGGAGGGATCTTCTAAATTCAGATCATAGACCAATTCCTACTCAAATTTTATTTATTTGTTGAAAATAATTCTTTAACCGGTTAGGCGTAGCAAACCTTAACGGGGATTTAGTATTAAGTCTTTGTTTGTTAGATTATTAGAACCATCCAAACTCCACCAGAAACCCTAGATTAGACACCTCGGTCTACATTTCTAATCATTAATTTCCAAGGTTGCGCTGCGAAACTCTTCTACACACGTACAACACTTTCACACGCTCCACCTTCTCCATCAAATCGCAGCATGCGAAGGGCAAATTCTCCGTGGCATTTTTCGCCTACATCAAGAACATCCCAGTAAACAAGTCCACTTCGACACTCAAACCATTCCAATCAGCGACCGACTTTTGGAACTCCAATAGAAATACATATCTACGGCATTACCATTGCCATAGAAACCCTCCAAACTTCTCACAAACCCCTAAATTAAAATTTTGTCCTAGCTAGCCGCATCCCCAGAAACCCCTGGAGGAAACTCAAGCACCCCCAACTACCCTTCTTTCATTCCTGCACCCAGATCTTCCAGAAAACCTCATTGTCCTGGTGGAGGAAACTCCACTAACAATGAGGTGATCACACACTCCACTAATTCCAACTTACAATTTCAGATAACCTGTAACACCAGAACCAGAAGCAACGAAAAGGGACCTACCACGCCAAAAACAAAGAACCAAGAATCAACAACTCTCAGGCGATCAGAAGAAGAAAGGAAGACCCAGGACTGAAGAGGCCGAAAGCCTACAACGGCCCGCCCATCAATCATTTATCTAGCATAATATAATAAAATAAAATGTAACATATTAAGTTAATGAATAAAAGTATTTATCTCCAGAGGTATTCCTCACCCAAGTTATTTTAATTAGTGGACGATCCTACTGAAGATATCAGCTTAGTTGCCGAAATACGTATTTAAGTGTTCTAAATATCGTGGTGAAGATCCAAATCATACGTTTTCAACACCCAATGGCATCCAAGAATAATTATGTGCTATTAAACCGAGCACTGGATTGTTAATATAATAATATGACCGAAACGTGGTTATATTGTCCTAATATGTGTACTCTTTTTCACAATGCGTTTATTATTTAAAAGTTGCGCTTTTATTTTGTTATGAAGTATATTTTGATTTTTGACGGGACTATTTTGGCACAGGCTGTTTTGTCGGGGCTGTATAGGCATCAGCAATTTTGGTATGGGCTGTTTTGTTGGTGCTATTTTGAGGAGAAAGTTTTGGCGCTGGCTATTTAGACAAGGTATTCATAACAATATACAATTTTGTAAATCATGTAATAATATTTATCGCTCAGTTTATTAATCGAATTTTAATAAAAACTATCTTTAGCCCGCGATTCTATTTGAAGATTTGTTAAAATACAAATAAATAAACGGTACATGGATGTAATATGTATATCTATTTAGTTAATAAAAAATATATCAATGTCTCGGTAAACCTTTCTTTCTGCAATAGAATTTCAATTTTTTTGTATTATTGCATTGTTCCGATTATTCTATACTATTTTTAGTGCAACAACCTACAGATTATTATACGAAAAAGATTATTCATAAAGTTAGTTACCAAGTAATGCTTCTGAATAAAGTCTGAAACATAACTATGATACGCATTTCTACTCGTACTTATCAATCACTAAAAAAACATTTTAGCGAATGAAATGCCTATCACGGTGATTAAAAAGTAGTAAATTTTCTAAAGAGGATAAGGAATATAACTGTCATATGAATTTTTAATTTGGATGGGGTAAGAAACAAATTTTTTAATTTTAAGTAACAGGAAAATACACAAGGTGATCTCTTACTATAATTTTGTTGGGCAAAGGACCTGTGTTTTGAATGATATGATGCTTAATTAGAAGGAACCAAATGTTTTCATTAGAATGAATTGCAAAGAAAGGCAGAAGACAGAAACTCGATAATTGGTCTAAAACTAAAACGCTTCCTTTATAGAATCTTTAATGACAAGAACAAGGATCGCAACAGTAGTTATATCGCCCTGCATCTAGCGAACTAACCCTAGAGAAAACTGAGGAACTGAGAAGTATTTTTGAGATTGGTATTAAGGTTGTATAGCCTACATTAGGCATAAACATTTAAATGTCGCATATCTAGCACCTTAATGTTTTAAATCTCCTGCAGAAAGCCTCGTTCTTATGTTACATGTGTATTTGTGCATTTAATAAGGCACTTAAGGGCTATCGTACTATTTAATAATTTTTGTTTGCAATACATCATAGTCTAATACACAGTTTATTGGGGCCAAATGCATAATCGCATAACGGGCAGTTTAAATAAGTTTGGGAGTAAATATTAAGTAGGTGCTTAGTCATTAGGAAACTAAGAGATGTGCAATCCGTAACCTTAAAACAATAGGTAGACGTGAAATAAGAACGATGTGAAACTTTGATACCAAAGTTTATTAGGGTCAAATGTATAATTGCATAACGGACAGTAAAAATAAGTTTGAGCGTAACTATTAAGTAGGTTATTAGTTATTAGGAAATCAGGAGATGTGCAATCAGTAACCTTAGAACAATAGCATGATGTGAAATAAGAACAATGTGCAACTTTGAAACCAAAGTTTATTAGGCTCAAACGCATAATGACATAACGCTTTCGGTTACGTACTCAACAACCCCATCGATGCGTAGTTTACTAACTACCCGGTGTTGCAACAGCGGTGTCTTGCGGTATGCATTGCAGACATGCTAACGTTCTGCGATGCCCCACCCGATCCCACCCGATCCCACCCTATCCCGTAAATTTCTACCCACCTACTGGCATGGGGTGGGCCTGGCGTATCCAGGATCGACCCTCGAGTCAGCTCCATGCCAGAGACACGTCAAAGAAACAACTACACTTAAATATTTTTTGCCTTTGTAAATCCGACCCAGTTGAAGAATTGTTTCCAAATTTAAGAATATCAAAGTACAGGCGATTTTGTGCACCGGAAGCTACACAGTTTAATCGAAAAATTGCTATTATAATATTGTCGAAATTGGTCTTTTGAATCCTGTTAATTTTAGACTGCTATTTTTAATTGAATTTTAACAATAATTTAAAATAGCTAAAACGAAGGACTATGTTAACTTTTTAAGATCTACAATTTTCTACATAGGAGCCTTGTTTTAATATATTAATACTACATCGTGAAACAACTGGTTTGTCAATAGCAGAATATTTAATACAGAAAATAAGGTATACAAAGAAATCCTACTAGGCATTTCTTCCTTTTAATTTATAACTGCAATCTTCAGGTTTGCCTATGGCACATATACACAAGCTTTAACTAACACAAAATGAAGCTTGTATGTGGCATTTGAAATAATTTGCTTATCTGCTACCATCGCTTTGGATAACTTATAATAAAAAGTGTAATTACCTAGAAAAAGAAATAGTAGATATTCTGACAAAAAAAGATATCAAGAGTAATTGAAATATATATCCCTTTTACCTTTTTACCAGTTTTTGTTACAGTAACCCTCGTGTTAATAAAAGCTGATATAAAAGTGAGGCGGTTTTTGAAAACAATTTTATTAAGAAGTAAAAAAATAGATTTTTTAATTAAGTGATGGGCATTCCCCTCGTGCGTACGTACATATCCCTACTAGTTTCAATAATTATACCTATAGCAGATTTTGGGGGCTGTGCCAAAGTTTATGCTGATATGTTTTGTATATTTGTACCAAATCGGAGATTTCGTTAACAAAAATACAAATAATTACTCGAACTACTCCGATGGAGAAGAGTCCCAAATCACATTCTTGTTGTAACAACGTATACAGTATATACAATAAAATTGTTGTTTTTTAATAACAGACTAATTAAACTAACAAATTATCATCCCTATAATCACCAGTGTGGCTATTTAATTTCAAATTTCAAATATGCAAAGAAAACTTTTCGGACATTTATGCTACATGCATCAGGCATCAGCAAAAAGTTACTAAACAAAAAAAAACATTTATATTATTAACAGTTCCTGTACACACATAGTGGCTAAAATGTATTCACAGCAAATATGTTCAAATATGACAACACGACAACATAAAAGTGTATTAGAAAAACATTTCGTTTTATTCTTTGATTGAATTATCCTAGCTGTTTCATGTTTCCAAGGAAGCCGCAGACAAGCAAAACTTAGAGCAGCTATATCTACCAGGATAATTGAAAACTTGAGTTAAATTAGATTAAAGTGAAAACTTAATTATTTTGCTAAAGTGATAGTATTTGCATTTGATGTTATAGTTTATATTATTTTTGTTTGTGTATTCTTATCTTTTCTACTCGGTGTCAATATTTAAATTCAGCTGCTCTTAGACTCTTAGAGACCATGTAAGTGTAGAGTTTCCTGGTATTCCTATTTACCTCTTTGTATTTTTCATATTCTTTTATCATTTCTTTCTCTTCTTGCACATAGTCAAGTAAACTTTAGTTCACTATCCTGTTTTTCAAAAATATGGCTAAGAGAACCAAGATGAATTCGTTTATGTAGAGACTAAAACGGCTTCATGTTTTGGGAAGGACATGATTGACGTTTCCTATAAATACATATGTATGTAACTAAATTGGTTGCAAAATTTCAATAATTTTCAGCAGCTTAGAGTACTAAACAAAGAGGAACTCATTAAAGTTTCTGAGAAGAAACCAACTCTGTCCATCAGCCAACTGTGCTTTGCTATTGCATTTTATAGGGTCGTCTTAGCGAGATGTGACAAAAATCATTTGTATAAAATTTTATGCTGCTAAGAACTAGCTGAAGACGAGTTCGATTTGGAATTTGAAATTAAGATCGAAATGATAAGTAATATCGCCTATCTGATGGTACCATAAACAAACATAACTGCTAATACTGGAATGATTATAATACCCATATCTTTACCTAGGTATATATCCAGTTACCACAGGGATATTAGAAAATAGTTTTATTAGTGATCTGAACAAGAAAATCTACCTCTTTGTAACAGATATAATTGAAAGGGATCCGTATCAGGAAAAACATTTGTATTTAGATGACGAGCAGTTGAATTTCCAATAAGAGGATGCTCTTCCGCATAGGATGCTTATAGTATAATATCTAAATGAAAGGTGTTCTGGTTCGTAGATCGTTTATACATATAACACCAATAGAACGGTCAGGACGATTCTGGAACCTGAGAGGTTTCGATTTGTCCTATGGGACTATTTAAAATCTATTATACAAAAAACTCAAGTAGATCTACACGGGACGTATGACGTTGCAGTGGAAGTTTTTTAAAAACATTTAACCAGTCCCTCTGCTTTTAGGCTTACAACATGATTTTATAAATTCTAACTAATACAAAGTGTGGAAAAATTTGTATTTCTTTAATTGCTTATATAAAAGAATGATATTTTAGGCCTTCTTATATGTATAAAAAAGCTTAAAATATAATTCTTTATGTTAAAAGGGCTCATATCCCACACCAAATGATATTTTTGTGTATTCCAGGTTTCGCTGACTGACTGAGCATTTTGTAGAAACAACTTTTGTTGTTGTTTTTTGGAGATTCATATCGCTTATATCCAACAAAAACTTAGGATCGAAAATTTTCGCTATCTCAATACCTAGCCACAATGGAAGTATAAAAATAAATGCACTCTGTAAGTGGGCGTAAACCATGTAAACTTGCAAATAAACACAGAAAATGTATATAACCACCACCGGCAAATAAAAAAAGTATTTTCTTAAATATAAAGTATCATTACATCAAAGTTCTGTTATTAAAACAACTACTTTCAAAGTTTTACAAAGGTGACCTTCAATGCTTTGCTAACAAAACTCATTAAAAAGTCTTTTCCGCAAGCGGTTGCGAAGTGACAAGGAAAAATGAGTTCGTTAGCTATATTAAATTCAACATTTTGCATTACAAGTAATACATAAACATTGTTATTCCAATAGCCTTCTAAAATTGTTTTTGATATTATAGTTTATATTTACCATATATCGGAAGAGGAAATATACTAGTAAAATATAATTTTTTGGAATTTAGGAAACATACACATATTGAAATTGAAGTAGGAATGGTGGAAATCTACAGAATAGTTTTCTTTGTTGAATATTTAAATATGAATACAATTAACTCACCTTGCGAACTTTCCTGTTGCTGCTGTAGCTGTTGTTGTTGTGAGGGCGCAGCGACAGCAAATTCGATCATCGTCCAACTAATTACATATTGTATCCAATAATCAAGCCTCATTGTTCAAACTCGAGCGTTATGCATGTTTACGACACATATAAACCACATTCTGCATTTCCACCCGCAAATACACTAACGGCACGAGTCCACGAAGAGCTTCGTTTCCTTCAGTATTTCATAAAAGTTCGTCAACCGGCATGATTACACTCTGAGCACACATAATTGCACACATAAAATAAGTTAGCTCTTTAACCATTGTTTAAGTTCCATTTTAATCTTTAATAAATTTAAATATTTGCATTATCTCGTTGTGCAACGAACACACAAAAGGAAAGCCGTAGAGCAAGACTTAATTGCAGCTTTCCATTTTACCTGGAACGAATAATAAAATTAAATAGAAGCCGAGTTAAACTTAAAACCATTAAAATGGTATTCAAGGGAAAATAAGGAAGCGGAGAAGAGCAAACTCAAATCAGCAAATCAATATCAAACAAATCTGCTGACAATACAAGCACGTTGATCCCAGCACTTTAAATTAGAATACGAAGTAACAAAGTGGAGAAATACAAAGACACCAAACTCGTATAAATTGAAACAAAACGACAACAGTATAATATATTCAACATTTTTATTTGTTCCTCTCTTCTCGTAAAATTTAATGAAAAACACACATTTATTATGGTTGACCAAGGAAAGAGAAAAAAATTAATTAGGACCTCTGGGATACCATTAACATTATTAGGGTAAGTTCCATCGGCGTTGTTGCCCGTCTCCTAATTAATCTTGGGATTCGCATGGATTTTTCGAATCCCAAAATACACAGAACATTTCTGATAATTTTCCTCGAGCGCGGTTTGATTTGGATCTCTGTTTTTGCCCAAATACACGCATACGCACACTGTTTGAATTTGAAGCAAGTTGACTTTCCAACTTCATTATGAAAGCGTTGTTTGCAAAAGCAGCAGGAGCTGTTGAAAATTAATTAATTGCGCGACTACAAGCCCTGACAATTCTGTCATTATAAGTCTGCCTCTAAGTGTCATCAAAGCAGCACAGGGAAGTAGCAGTTCTGCAGGATTTTAATATACAAAAGGAAAGCTTTAATGCGAGAAAAATGTCTACGATCCTCGGAAATTGCTGCGTTCGCCAAATGCTCTTTTAACAATCAGCGTTGCATACTGGCGTCAAGGGCTTAGAGGTCAGACGTTGGTCTCTGTAAGGAAGCGCTTCTTTGTAGCGGAGAAGAATAGGCTGGTTCGAGTTCGAAAACTTTCTTGTGACCGCAGAACTGGGGAGGCTTTTCAATTGAAAATCCAAACGATTTAGAATAAAAAGTTTTTCAAGAGTCAATTCAAGGATGGCATTTAAAATTATTTTGTTCTATGATGACGATTTAAAATTCCTCTAACGTGTTCGTGTAGTAGTGACACTTATAAAACATCACCAGGGCCCCTATAATTTTGTATACGAGATCAATTGTAAATAAAAGGTATTCTAATACAGACATTAACAATTTTCCGATTTAAGCAATCCCATATTTACATGTTTTCTTTTTCGATTAAACATACCGTGATAAGTTTACAGATACAGAATGATTTAGACTCATAAAATATGTTTTATTTTACATAAAATACAAGAATGCAGCATCTGCAAGTGCATATTTTACGTTATAGCAGCATGAGTATGTACATATTTTTCTGAATGCCTAAAGTAACGCTTTTAAATATATTGTTATAAAGATCTTAAAAAAAAGATATTTCAAATTCCTGTATATTTTATACACATGTTATTATATTCTGATATACCATTGTTCTCGTTATAAGCAGAACGAAAACAAAACAATATGAATTTGAATTTCAAATGAATTTTAAATCATGTAAAATGTAGATAATTCAACCTTAGATTAAATATAAACCTGATTATTGTTGAAGTATAAATTGAAAACAACCACCTTAACGAATCAGAAGTTTTAGAAACAACGTAATGAATCCAAGCTTCCATATAATAGACTGTGTAAATTAACAGCAATTAATGAACCAATGTCCAAAGTATCTAACAACTTTAAGTTAACAATTTGTAATATTGCTTTAAAATTATTCGAACTTGAAGTTGTTGGAGGCATTTTCAGTAGCAACGGGTTTACACGAACTTGTGTACGTAGCATTAAAAATTATAGTTATTTTAGAAAAGTTATACAACACATTTTATCAAGTTCAGTATTGCATAGACATACTTTAACCTTTATAATATTCTAATTAACTAAAGTTTTTCATAGGCCAAATTATATTTAATATTTGAGATAAACTGCTTAAATTGGAATTCTTCGAAAACAATCCGTGTGAATTGGACGCAATTTTCTGACTATACGAATACATCCGCCAGTCTAGAAAACATGAAGTTCTGCATTTCATAAAACACGCTTTATCTACAGCAGGGAAAGACTACTTTTCCACTACTTTCGATTAAGAGATTCAAGAAAAGCTGATCCTCGGGCTGTGGAACGAAAAGTCACGTTTTCTAGACTAAAGGAATGTTTATGATGTCAGATAAATTAATTATCTTTTTTAGATACGAATCTGACAGATTGTTAAAATGATTTTTAATACATTATTGAATCTTACTTTCGGAACGGCTTTTAAGTTGACGGAGAATGGACCTATTCGATTCCTCCTTGTTTTGTGGAATTCCGATAGAGGTATCCCAATGAAAATATTACATACCGAATATTTTATGCTTTGGTTAAGAATTTAGTCAGCAGTTTTCGAGAAACTGGAAGTGTTGGAAGGAAGGAAGGATCTGGTAGGTCAAGGAAGATAGTACCTGCTTTAATTGAAACTGTAGTACAACGAATTGACGAGGCTCCAAGAACACCAAATAAACATTTATGCCAGCAAGTTGATGATTTAAGTTACGGTACATGCCACAGAATATTGAGACAAGCTTTGCATCTGCATCCATACCGATTTATTTCCGTTCAGGGGCTTTTAGAACAGAATTATCCAAAAGAAGTTCAGTTTTTGGATAATCTCAATGATGAGCAGTTAAATTTAACCTTTTTTACCGACGAACCCTGGTTTTGCCTTAATGGGTATGTTAATTCACAGAATATGCGGATTTGGAGTAGCGAGAATCCACACGTTACAATTAAAGCTCCTCTTCATCCACAGAAAATAGGAGTCTGGGTTGGAATGAGTTGTCGTAGGTTAGTTGAGCCAATATTTTTCGAAGACACGCTAACTGCAGCTAGGTATAGGAACGAGTTATTGCAGCCTTTCTTAAATGAACTTCACGATGATGAGCTACGGGATGGTTTTCTGCAACAGGATGGCGCAACAGCTCATGCAACTGCAGATACAATTAATTTTTTACGCGAAATTTTGATGACCGAATCATTAGTAGGAATACTGCAACACCCTGCCCCCGTCGCTCTTGTGATATTACTGTTTTAAACTTTTTTCTATGGCCCTATTTGAAAAACATCATATTAAAACTCCAGAAGACAAAATGATTGTAGGAAGAAGGCAGACATTTTCAACATTTATTGTGATCATTACGTTAGTTCAGGTTTATTCATTTCTTTTACTGCTGCTCAATAAAATTTCATTATTATTTAATTCCAGCTAACACAACCTAACCTGAAATTGACAACATAAACATTCCTTTAGTCTAGTAAAGACGTGACTTTTCATTCCACAGCCCGCTGGGGATCAGCTTTTTTTGGATCTCTTGATAGTAATAAAATGAGTGCAAACGTGTCCTATTTTAATTATTTAGTTTTCTGTGTCTTCTCAAAATTTTCGTACACAGGCAGCAAGGACTGGCGAATACATTTTTAGCCAACGACTTCAAAAATGTGTATGTCATATTTGTAACATTAACAACATTGTCAATATATTAACAAGGTTTAAGCATCCTCGAGAAGGTTTAATTCACTTAAGCGCTATTCTTTGCTTCTAGAATGTTTATCAGAGAAAACAGTAATTTATAAGTTCTAGTACCTAACTGAAAATGTAAATTGCATTGATTGACGCGTTTTCGGAAAAAACTCGACGGCTTTTCCTTGTATATAACTTTCCACAACCACAAGCGCGTGACCTTGTAGATGACTTCCTAGGAGTTTGCATCCCTTGCAGACAAATGGAAGGTGTCGCTTTTAGTTTAACGTTTGACAAGTTAGTTGCAACTTCGGAACGTAAGCACTTCTAAAGTTAGTTCGCCAGCAAATCCGTTGCGGGAAAATAGTGCTCTGAAGTATTTTGAATTACTAATCACGGTATGTCTGTTTTTACCGCCGCGGTTACTTAGGACTGTTTAATTTCTGGAAAGCAGTGGTATTTTAACGGAGGAAAGCTACAGTTTAAGTGGATTTCGAATCGTCTGAAGGTACACTGATATCAGCATCATTTGCATTTGCAGAGAAACGTTAATGTAGCCTCTTTGAGGTATTGATCTGGGATTACTCCACTCAGAGCCCTTCACTTAGCTTACTGAATTATGGACAAATATGAGATGAATGAAGCGAAATAAAAAATAAGTTAATTCAGTTATCATATCGGTAAGCTTGTGAGGGTTTGTTGTTAATGAATTTTATGTATTTGAAACAGTTTAATTGGGCTAAAACTCAATCGACATGTACATCTCAATTAGTTTGCATGTTTAGCCAATGTAAATGAGAACATTTTTTATGCCTGCTACGTTATATTATATGGTGCAGTACATTGTGTCAGTTTACATTCTGTTCGAAATTTTCAGTAGAATTTGTAAGAGAAGTCAATTAACAAAACCATATCCATTGTTTCACTTCCTACATTGTTTAAGTATTTGAGTTCGGTTTTATGTGCTCTCCATTCCATTACGGCATTTATAATAATGCAAAATTAACTTTCACTTACACTACCTGGCCAGAACATCGCATTAACAATAATTTTGCGAAAATAAGACTTACAAAAGGTGTTGTACTAGATTTAGATTAGAACATTATCAGCTCCAAAAATTACTTAATTATCAGAAAATCTAAATTTATACTTAGACACGTTAAATGTTTATGCTGTAGACGAATATATAATTATTATCGTTTGAATATCATTCATACCATATATTTTAAAATTGACGAAGTTTACCTTGCTTTGCCTTATATCAAGTCTTAGTTGTAATTAACAACACTCCCCAATTGCCCCACCTCTAGTATAAGAATTAAATAATTAATAAATAATCTGTGTGGAAACGTAAAACGTACACTTAACAAAATAATCCTTAAGGAGAAACATCAACTTTCTGTAATACATTTAACTCGTTTGTACATTTTTGCCTTTCTTAAATTGATCTTTACTGCGTTCTTTAGCGAAACACAAGAGTACTAGGCTCGCAATGTGAAGTCCTCGGTTCGAACTTCGAATTTTTCTGTAACTCTGGAATCGGTAACGAGCTCGGTAACCATTTAACGTTAGGTTACAATTTACCGGCACTTCTTCCAACCACTGGCTGACCAGGAGAATTTACAAGGCCGCATACAACATCATCCATACAATCAACATAAATAGTGAAAATGTGGAGAGCGAATGTAGTTGATGGGAGCGGAAGGAGCGTAGTGCAAGTCCGAAACGGGGCTCGTCACCTTCAATAAATTCCGGTTGTATAAATGGCAACCTCGACACCGTGAGGTAAAAAAAGAGGAACTGATAAAGAATAAAGAATGAAGAATGCATTGGAATAGAAAATTAGAGAGGTGGAAGCTGAAAATAAATTACCAAAAAAACATAATATAAATATATCTAAAATGCGGGGCCACGAAACTACACTGTCAACTAACAAAATTATTCCAACGAAGAGGAGTATAACAATATAAATTTTCAAGAAACTACCAGAAAACTATAGGGTAATAACTCTTCTCCGTTCAGTTATGAAATTATTCACAGGATTTCGCAAAAATAGATTAATGGTGGATACAATATTTGCAATAAAAGTACTGGAGAAATTAATCGAATATGACATACCGCTTTTTCTGTGCTTCATAGATGTGAAAAAGCATTCGACATAGTCAGGCTATCAGATGTGACATACATTCTCGAACAACATATTGTACCACACGAAATAGTAAGAATAATTAAGCAACTGACATACGCCGACGGAAATCTTTTGAAAGGAATGGAATCAGCATGTGACTAGAATGCCACTAACGTATCGTAAGAACAGCAAGGGTAAACCAAGAACACGACGACTGCGAGGAAGACCGCCTAAAAGATGGCAAGACTGCTGGACTTCAACGTCGCAAGATAATTAAGCTGGAACAAACAGGCCGGAGGCCTATACTACGAAGAAGAAGAAGGCATATAGAAGATATTAAAACCTTAATTAAACTTAAATATTTGGAACCACTTCTAAGTTCTACCGGTAAATTGCAAAATAGACATTACGAAGAGCAACAAAAGTATTTCATGGATTAAAATGGAACAGAAGATATAAGAAAGTGACTGTTCTACAGAACTCAGGCAAACATCGTGCTGTATGGAGCAGAGAGCAGGCTACTCGCAAAAAGCATAACAAATAAAATTGTATTGCTCTACTGTAAACGGAAGGTGTTTACAGATCACAGAAAGAGAAAAAGTTATAACCGAAGAAACTTGAAGAAGAATGGAAGTCAATGCTCAGTAACAGAATCTTTTGAAAATAGAGCACTACAATGGTATGAGTACTTCCCATGGATGGTAGAAGGTAGATAGGAAAAATATACACAATAGTCTCTAAAGGGAAGAAGAAAATGGGTAACTTATATATATATATATA
>JABXWE010103257.1:0-17032 GCA_014611495.1 Limonius californicus | reverse complement strand
AAACGAGCTTTTCAAACGCTTTGAAACAGGAATAAAACTTTGATAACCCCTTTGATGGAAATTCTTTACAGAAGCTAATTGGTTGCTTTGAACCTGGGCGTTATATGCTATTCATTCACATACACCTAACCTAAATGTTAAGACCAACATTATTTTTTAAACTGCCGTTACTGGTAAAAAATATTTTTGACCATATTATTTTCTTTATTCAGAACTCAAAAATTAGCTTTAAATTACTTCCTGGTTCTAAATCGAAAAGTTTGCCATGCAAGCCCAAATGAAAATTGCAGAACATGAAGTAATTTTGAACTTGTAGGAATTTTTCATCAAGATTGTGAAGCAATTTGTTTACATATTGTGATAATTCCATTAGGAGGTAGCAAATTGAACAAATATTTTAAACTGATGTAGATATCTAAAGCTTGGTTATTGAATTACACCTAGTAAATCTACGCAAACGTCAACTGCTTAACACGTAATTCTACATAAAAGCCGTCTTTTCGTTTATTTATATGTTGATAATGTTACGAGAGGCTAACGGCAAGTAGTCTTTATTATAATTATATTTTTTTTTTAAGAATCGTGGAAGATTCCCATCCCACCCAGCTTATCCCGGCTCAGCACATTTCGTGCTATTCACAGGTCTAACATGCCCCACCCTTGAAAAAAAACCCCATGCACCAGACACCACAAACACCCTGGGAAAGTGCATTGCTCAGGATTCGAACCTGAGCGACTTTGGTAGAAACTCCGAAGCCAAGCGCTGCGGACATTACTCTACCGCGGTCCCCAGTCTTTATTATTAACTCCATTGGTATGTGAGAACAATGTAAAAGTTTAGACGAAGTATTTCTTCAACCCTTTTAAGTTCAAGTTCAAAGTTCAAGTTATGTTCAAAAATGCAGCTAAACATGAATTTGTATGCAAATCCTACCATTCAAAGATGTATTGCTGCAATAAATTATTAAAGGCGTTTGACAATTCATTTATAAATTGTTAACGTTAAGATAAACTAACAGAATCTAACCTTAATCAGTAAATGCACTATAAAATTCCAAAAAAACGCTAAAGGTTATACGAAGAACTTCTTCTTTTAAGCGCTAAATCCAAGATGCAGTTAAAAATTAATTTGTATGCAAATACTACCCTTAAAAAGATGCCGCAATAATTTATTGAATGCGTTTGATAGTCCATTTATAAATTGTTCAAGTTAAGATAAGCTAACAGAATCTAACCTAAATCAGTAAATCAGTACATCTAACACAAAATTTAAAAAAAACGATATAAACTAGACGAAGCACTTCTTCAACTCTTTTAAGCGCTAAATCCAAAATTAATTTGTATGCAAATACTACTCTTCAAAGCTGTACGGGCGCAATAATTTATTAAATGCGTTTGATAGTTTATTTACAAATTGTTAACGTTAAGATAAGCTAGCAGAATCTAGCCTAAATCAGTAAATCCAATATAAAATCCCAGAAAAACGCTAAAGGTTAGACGAAGCACTTCTTCAACGCTGTTAAGCGCTAAATCCAAAATGCAGTTAAAAATTAATTTGTATGCAAATACTACTCTTCAAAGATGTATGGCCGCAATAATTTATTAAATGCGTTTGATAGTTTATTTACAAATTGTTAACGTTAAGATAAGCTAGCAGAATCTAGCCTAAATCAGTAAATCCAATATAAAATCGCAGAAAAACGCTAAAGGTTAGACGAAGCACTTCTTCAACGCTTGTAAGCGCTAAATCCAAAATGCAGTTAAAAATTAATTTGTATGAAAATACTACTCTTCAAAGATGTATGGCCGCAATAATTTATTAAAGGCGTTTGATAGTTTATTTACCAATTGTTAACGTTAGGATGAGCTAACAGAATCTAACCTTAATCAGTAATTCCAATTTAAAATTCCAGAAAAACGCTAAAGGTTAGACGATGAACTCCTTCAACTCTTTTAAGTGCTATGTTCAAAGTGCAGTTAAATATTAATGTGTATGCAATTACTACCTTTCAAAGATATATTGCCGTAATAATTGGTTAAAGGCGGTTGATAGTTCATTTATAAATTGTTGATGTTACGGCAAGCTTACAGAATCTAACCTTAAATCAGTACATCCAATATAAAATTCCAGAAAAACGCTAAAGGTTAGACAAAGGACTTCTTCAACTCTTTTAAGTGCAAAGTCCAAAATGCAGTTAAAAATTAATTTGTATGCGAATGCTACCTTCAAAGATGTATTGCTGCTAAAATTATTAGAGGCGTTTGATAGTTTATTTACAAATTGCTAACATTAAGAGAATCCACGAGAACCTAACCTTAATCAGAAAATACAATATAAAATTCTTGAAAACGCTAAAAGTTAGATGAAGGACTTCTTCAACTCTTTTAAGTGCAAAGTCCAAAATGCAGTTAAAAATTAATTTGTATGCGAATGCTACCTTCAAAGATGTATTGCTGCTAAAATTATTAGAGGCGTTTGATAGTTTATTTACAAATTGGTAACATTAAGAGAATCCACGAGAACCTAACCTTAATCAGAAAATTCAATATAAAATACTGTTGTTAACGTTAAGATAAGCTAATAGAATCTAACTTTAATTTGTATGTAATTACTACTTTTCAAAGATTTCTTGCCGTAATAATTGATTAAAGGGGGTTGATAGTTCATTTATAAATTGTTGATGTTACGGCAAGCTTACAGAATCTAACCTTAAATCAGTACATCCAATATAAAATTCCAGAAAAACGCTAAAGGTTAGACAAAGGACTTCTTCAACTCTTTTAAGTGCAAAGTCCAAAATGCAGTTAAAAATTAATTTGTATGCGAATGCTACCTTCAAAGATGTATTGCTGCTAAAATTATTAGAGGCGTTTGATAGTTTATTTACAAATTGCTAACATTAAGACAATCCACGAGAACGTAACCTTAATCAGAAAATTCAATATAAAATTCTGTTGTTAACGTTAAGATAAGCTAATAGAATCTAACCTTAATTTGTATGTAATTACTACTTTTCAAAGATTTCTTGCCGTAATAATTGATTAAAGGGGGTTGATAGTTCATTTATAAATTGTTAATGTTACGGAAAGCTTACAGAATCTAACCTTAATCTGTAAATCCAGTATAATATTCCAGAAGTATTAAAAAGTTTAAGCAAAGGACCTCTCTAAATCTCGAAGTTCAAGATGTAGTTAAAAATTAATGTGTATGCAAATACTACTATTCAACGATGGATTGCTACTATAATTTATTATATATAATAATATTATTTATACATTGCTAATCTTATGGCAAGCTAACAGAATCAAACTATAATTAATAGACCCAATATAATATTCCCGAAGAGTGCAGAACTTTAGCAAATGATTCTTTAATCATTTTAACCAGTCCAACTACTAGGTACTATTCAAAGATGTATTGTTTCATTAATCTGTTAAAGTTGTCTGATTACTTTTATATAAGTTGTGAATATTAGGTTATGTTAATGATTAAGTTCTACTTAACATTTTAGAGGTATGAAAATATTAAAATTTCATACGCTCACCTTATTCACAACATTTTTAATTGTTAAATCATA
This sequence comes from Limonius californicus, assembly GCA_014611495.1. NCBI lineage: Eukaryota > Metazoa > Arthropoda > Insecta > Coleoptera > Elateridae > Limonius > Limonius californicus. The sequence continues at coordinate 13,454 of JABXWE010103257.1, read as the reverse complement.
CGCAGGACAAACTGTCAGCTTGAATTATCGTAATACCGATCAAAATCGTTTGCTTCATATTTTAGAACTGACTGACTTTCTCCAATGTTATAGGAGTAACGATTATTCTGATTAGAGTCAGTGAACGAGCAGGTGCGCGTCCTCCACGTATTGCGACCTTGTCTTTGGCCTTTTATCCTTCGTAACAAATCAATGTATTATCGCTGTCTTCAATTACACTAGAATAAACCGTTGTCCCGCAGAGAACGTGCCATTCCGTAATAGTCTAGTTGTTTTCTGGGTCGCCTTTTATAATTCACCTGCGCTAAGAGCCCCTTAATCTTTCATTTACAGGTTGGCATTCATTAGGGGTTTCTTCGTTATTCATTCAGGCATCCAGATTCATTAACACCGCGCGAACACTCATTATTAATTTGCAAATAGTCCAACAAGGGTTGACTGGCACGCTTTAAGTTAAGGAAATGGGCGCAATCTACGCGTTCCGGCGGCAGCTTTAATGATGTGTTTAATTTCCTTTCAGGTTTAGAAGTTCGCAAGGATGACTTTGGTGATGCCCAGCCCCGAACTCCAAGTCTTGATCAGACAGGAGCTAAATGAAGATGTCAACACCAGAGACGCCTCGCTGCAGGCCATGAAGGAGTGGCTGGCCAAACAACCACACTTGCCCGATACCTGGGGTATAATTGCTTTTATGTCTTGTTTGCTCTTTATTTTTTGGAAGTTTGAGGTTATAAACTTTATTAATTTATAACATAAAAATTCAAATGTCTGAAGGTGTTAAACCTAGTAAGAATCGAATTATCAAACAATGTCCATGTAAAGGTCATTTCCAAAATTATTAGGTAATTTGAATTGAGAAATTACGTACATCCCAAACTACTATTAGATTGATGGTTTATTAACTCAGAACTTAAATTCCGAGATGAAATGACTAGGGAGATAATGATGATAATAGGGCTTGGCAAGGAATGAATCATCAACAGTTGTTGAAAATGCAGAAGAATTAAAAACAGTTTTTATCAATTTCCTGCATTCAGTAGATAAATAACTTGCTTCTAAGTATATTTTAAGTAATAAGAAAGGCTGTAGTTAAGTTAACGGTTTAGGTGTCGGTTAGGGATGAATCATCAACACTTGTTTCGGCAATGAAGAAAAATTTAAAAGTAGTTTGTAATAGATTGGTATTATCCGTGGATAAATAATATATTCAATTCATGGGAAAAAATACGTTCCTTGACATACCGTTGAGCTTGAAGAAGAAAGTGTGTTAGACTAGCGGAGGGATAAATTATTAGTTCGTTAATAGAATTATAATGTAAATAATGTTTCGTAGAACAAAGACAAATAAAACATGTCCCAGGTAACCACTTCCACAGTTTACTAACTAAATTGAAAAAACCTGTCCAAATCAAATATTAGGTGTTGGTAAGACATGAATCATCAAAATGAAATGTTTTTCTTGGTGGTACCTTTACCTGATAGAAACTTCGACGCAGATTAATTTACATTTCAAAAATGTACAAAACGTTTTGAGGACATATTCGGAAAAGTTTGCTTCTGTTCTTGGTGATCTATAAATTACAAAAAGGACCGTGTTTCTTGCTTATATCATTGGCTGATAGTGAAATTTAAGCACCTAAACTTATACAGAATAGCTCTACAAGCCTTGCAGGACCACGGCTTGACAGATAAACTTTTAACTTCAAAATCTACACACATCTAAAAACTATATTAAAGACCATATAAGAAAATGTTTTTTTCTGTTTTTGGTAAGATATAAATTAACAAGCATAAATTTTCCAAGATGGTAATTTTGGTCTGAGTATAATTTACGAAAGTCAAGGTATAACTCAAAATTACTAGATATTTTAAAGAAAGGTTTGCTTCAAGTTCTACAAATTTACGGAGATGTGTATGTACAAACAAGTAAAGCAACCTCAGTTTCTGGAGCCATGGGAGAAATTATATGGACAAGCAAAGACATGAACGTGCAAAGTGCAAAGTAAAGTTCGTATACAAAACCTGTATCAGGCCAATTATAGGCAGGAAAAACAAGATCGTATACAAGTAAACAAAAAATCTATTAAGAACGAACGAGATGAAGATATGACAGTAGATTGCCGAAAATTTCGAAAACAGAAGTCCTGGATCTAACAAAAGAAGAAGAAAAAGAAGATCTGTTTTTAGTCTGAAACATAACGGTTTATTACTGATCACGCTTACAACCGTTGTCTATTTTGCTCAGGGAATTTAAAACTCCCATTTCTGATATTTTGTTCAAACAAGAAGATAAATTAAATACCTACGCCCTACGGTGTATGTTTTTGGTTTGTTGAGACGTAAATTGTCCTTGGCAAATATTGTATTATATTAATATTGCTCGCAAGTTTTAGAAAATATTACCCAAATCAATTTAAGATTTGAAATTCGTCTAATTGTGTTTCTATCTTAAGGTATGTAATTTGGTCTTGGTGAGACATGAATCATCAAAAAATCTTTTTTGCGTTTACGTTCAAAATTCAGTTGTATAATCGAAACAAATCTGAAATTCCAGCAGTTGCGTAGACACAATTAGCAGCAAAATTAATCAACTTTGAAATGCTATTTCAACCTGCAGAACAAAGGCACTTTTATCCTGACAGAAAAATATGTCCAATCCCCATGTAACGACCATTTGTCAACCCAGCATCTAATAAATCTTGTCGCTGTTATTGAAACCATTCTGGATACTCAACAAAAAAGTAATTTCGGGAATTATACTCGTTTGAAAACGTAATGTGTTCAAGTTTAGGAAGTTTTACAGATCAATACTTAACAACGGTCTATTATTAAGTGTAATTTCTCTGAATTGATCAACTGGTTATATTTTTATTAAGAGAGATAATTACCAATCATCAAAATTTTAAAAGTAACTTTTTGAACATGTCAGTTGCATGAAATGAGTTACTAATTTAAACGGAAATGAAGAGGAACTCATTAAAACTAAGCGTTCCGCGAAAAGGATTTCAATTAATAGTTTTAATTAATTTGGTTTACATTCCGTATTGCCTGAAGTTAAATTAGTCAAAAAGAAGTTCCTCGCCATTTAGGGAATTTTGTATTAAAATATTCTGTACTGTACTACACTGTATTGTACTGTACGTTCAAACGGAAAGTTATTTTTTTCAACTTAATCCTTTGTCAGCAACGTGCTAAACCATTTCATCTAATTCACCAATTCCTAAATCGGTAAAGATATTGATTGTGAAAACATCTTCAGTCAAAGTTTACTGACCTTCATTGGAATATATTTTTTAAACGTTGTGGTGTGTCTATGTCCTCAACAATATTATATAAATACTAAACATAATATGACTATAATGTTCCAGATGAGAACCGCATAATGACCTTTTTGCGAGGCTGCAACTTCTCCCTCGAAAGATGCAAAAGGAAACTCGACTTGTACTTCACCATGCGTACAGCCGCTCCAGAATTTTTCTCGAACAGGGATATTAAGAGGCCAGAATTGCAAGAAATCGTCAACTTTGTGTAAGTACCTTCAAAACGTTTTAATGCTATCCAACCTAGACTCATGTCTATCAAGCCATGGGTATATCTAAGTTCGGTAGCATAGCCTCGCCATGGGTTTAGATGTTTCATCTAAATAGCCCATTGTTGGATAAAGTACCATCATTTGACACTTTCCCAGATGCGGCGAAAGGAAAGGAGTTAAATATAATATTAGGATTCTAGATAGTTTCCAATTTGTTCCTGTAGATGTTTGAGTTAGCATCTGGGAGTTCACACGAAACTCATCAACAAACTCAGCTAGAGATGGATTACTTAGATGAGACCCTAAAACCGTGGAACTGAGGAACTTCTAAACCCTGTATTTTCTTGTGTATTAGTGAATATTACTGCTAACTTTATTCATAGGGTCGATCAGTGGGTAAAAGGTTACAAGGTTTCTAAATAGTAATGGCTTTGCCTGTGTAGCTACTTAAGTTATTATGAAGGAATTGATTAGTCCATTAACATTTAGACACAACATTCGACCGTACTAATTTTGAAGTTTGTTTGAAGATTTGGTGGTATTACTGGAAATAAATATTACGATGGCTTTCCACGAAATCGATCAGCAAACCGAAGAAATTGCGAGTTTGGGATAGTTGGTGTTAAATGTTGTTATGTGTTATGGTCATATTACCTTGATAAAACATTACATGAATAGTAATTTTAATGATCTAAAATGTTGTCATTCCTGAAGAGCGTTGCTGAGAAATTTTTCCATGCAGTCAATCAATTTGTATTTGTAGAAGGTGATGACCATATAACTGCTCCAGATATTATTAGCTTCTACTACAATGGTTTAAGATATCATCTATCAATGAAACACCCTACTAAATCAATGGTAATACTGGGGTATGAAAAACTGAGATTATAAATGGAACAGGTTTTAGAATATTCAAGGCAACCATATTAGTAATTTTAGTAGCCCTAGATTATTCGACAACAAATTCTAAGAAATCCACCACTGAAACATTGGAACACTCTTGAAATATGTAGCTTATAGTGAAAATAGAGGACCACTATCTGCATCTGGTTACTACCAGTTTTGTGAATACCAAAATTTATAAACCTTTTTTTCAGAACCCTAACCTATAAAATTTCTTTTCTCGCATTTGGCTATTTAAGACAATAAATGAAGGACAGCTTCCACAGTCGTATAGAAAGTCCTACATGCCCTAGTTTTTCGACTAACCTTTTTTTGGTTTTTCCTTTTTTATGAATTGCTGTTACTTCTTCAATCTCATTGTTTATTTATTCTTTTTCTTCTTCTTCTTTATCTCACTTTTACAAAATTGCTGTTAAAACTGTCATAGTTTGCTAAATTTATGCATTTAACACTCAACGTTCATACTCTGTTGCAGAAACATCCCTCCACTCCCTGGTTTGACCCCTGAAGGCAGAAGGATTGTTATTCTCCGCGGAAAAGACAAAAACATAACCAGCCCTTTGGCCGAAGATGGCATGAAACTTCTTCTCATGATTGGTGATATTCGCCTCGCTGAAGAACAAACTGGCGTAGCTGGCGACGTCTATATCTTGGACGCCGGCATTATCACCCCAACACACTTTGCCAAAGTTACTCCTGGTCTAGTTAAGAAATTCCTAGTCTGCGTTGAGGTTAGTTAGAAAAATACTTTACATCAGACTTATCTATATTGTTTTGTCGATATCGAAACTTCCAGGAAGCATATCCTGTAAAGCTCAAAGAAGTTCACGTTGTCAATGCCCATCCATTAGTGGATGTAATCTACAACTGGGTTAAACCCCTCTTGAAGGAAAAAATTAGAAATCGGGTCCACATCCACACCGATGGATTAGAATCTCTTTATAAATTTGTTCCCAAGGATGTGTTGCCTGAGGAGTATGGTGGAACTGCTGGAAAGTTACAAGACTTCCACGGTAAGTCCATTTAGTCTATTCGCTGCTATCAAGACATCTAACATATAAATTTCAGATGAATGGATGAAGAAAGTGGAAGAATACACTCCTTGGTTTCAAGAGCAAGAGAACATCAAGGCTGACGAATCCAAGCGACCTGGAAAGCCCACCAACTATGACGACCTCTTTGGTGTGGATGGCAGTTTTAAACAATTAACAATCGATTAAAGCAATAATGTAATAGGAAATGGTTTTAGGCTGACCTTTTGTTTTCGGCATTGAGATTGTTTAGGAATATGATCTGTATATTAATTTTTTATTTGTTTTTGGTTGGACTTAAACTTGTACTGGTTAAATTCCAACGTTAGGTTCAATTTTCATTATGTAAAAATTTTAAATTAACAAAATTTGTAGTGTACGTGTTCTGCAAAGCGTTGGTTGTAGACCGCCCACTATACGTAATTCTAGCCTTGTTAAAATAGATTTTGCACAGATTATCATTGTGAATAAACTTACGCTATTGTTATTTAAGAATAATTCTGTAAATTTAATTTGTTGTGTTTAATTCTGCACTTGATTTTGTCGATGCTTTTTTGTACCTACAAGATTTTGTATAAAAATAAATACTGTTAAAAGAATATTTACTTTATATTATTTGACGGCGAATATACATGCATGCTAAGTAGGTAAATAATTTAAGAAAATGTTATTCAATGCAACGTTAACTAGGTAATTCATTTCGTTTTACCTGAGCTCGATATTTCTAATATTCATTTTCTGTTCTAACACATGCGATGTGTTGGTTGCCTGCACACACGCCAGTTTTATTTTGTTAACGACAAAAAGGCTTTTTAAAAACAAGATTTATTTTAAAAAGTACAATTATGTCGGAGCAATGTTTGTGAAGAGGATCTCAGAACAGAACTGAGAACTTAACTTAAAACTAATCTTAATTACAACTCCTATGACGCTCAAACGAAGCGTAATATAATATACTTTATCTATTACCCATTCAGGGAATTCTAAATACATAACTCCTCCATCCTAAGAGTGAAAAATATTGGTGAAGCCAAAATTTTTTCTAAGATTGAATTTGTACCAAAGGGTTATCTGTTTCTTGAATTTGATTTGAATTTAATAATTTCTGTATTTTTTGAATAAAGGAGTCACGTTTACATTTGTAAAGGTATATAGTTGTTATAATAACAATTAATATAAAAAGGATAATTAAAACAATTGATATTAGCGACAAATGCATGCTTATGGGAGAATTTATATTTTTTTCTAATATTTCCCTTTGCTTCTGTAATTTAATTTGATTTTCTTGTAACGTATGTATGTTAATAGGAGTTAAATCGATTTTTGATATTTTGGAATTTTGGGTATGTGCATTGGGAGGAAACTGAAGTTTATTGATTGATATGGGATCGATTTCTTCACTGACAAAAGAATCGTAGGAGGAGAGAATATGTTTTTGGTCTACAATGACAGAACAATCATTGGTTATTTGAATTAAAGAAGAGCCTATTATTATTTTCTTATTTTTATAGTTTGGACATTTCGAATCGATAATTATTTTGTTGGGAGAACTTAAGATCCATGTGGATTTATTAATTTGTGAAATTTTATAGCTATTTAAATAGAACAGGTAAGGTTCGCAGGTTTGATTTACAGTGAAAGCTAATAATTGTGTTTCGCACAATTTTTCGTTGGGTATTGAAAAATAGTAAGGTTGTCGGCAAAAGTAGTGATTAGAGAGACGTCGGCAATGTTGGGAATTTACGGGGATACTTGATGCAGTACTAAATAGGATATTTCGGTAGGTGGGTATTGTCATTTGAAAATATTCGTTTTCGGAATGAGCGGGAAAAGGTATTAATTGGATGTATCGATAGTCTTTGGAAGGGTTTATTAATGGTATTTCATAAACGAAAGTTAAGATTTCGGCTTTTTGATAAATTTTCAATTTAATGATAGATTCATAAAGATGTAATGTTTGTAAGTTAACAGGGTAAGGTAAAGATAAAGATTTTGGGCTGTATAACTGTAATTCGGTTAAACTTTTTGATATATTGGCAAGGGCGGTTGTTCTGAGAATTGTAATAGTTCGTCAATATGTCTTTTAATTTTGGGTCCTTGGTTAATAGGGGTTAACTCGTAAATATCATGATCGAAAATTTGGGATATAATAAAAGGGCCTGTAAATTTTGGTTCTTTCTTGTTTCTAAAATTAGTTTTAATAAATACCTTCTCTTGTAATTGAAAAGTTTTATTTTTGCGGTTCAAGTTAAATTTTTCGTTGCGTTTTTCTTTAGTCTCCGTTTGTCGGTCCTGTAGAGTTTCATATAGATTGTTCATTTTCGCTTTATGTTCTGATAAATAGTCGTGATAGTAAGTCTTATTATAGTCAATGTCAAAGGGGTTTTTACTTTCGGTGTGTCCAAAAACTATCTCAAATGGTGTCAAGTGGAGGTTAGAATGTATTGTGTGATTGTATGCTAAGATGCAATACTGTATTTTTTGATGTTCCGGTATGTCTGTCAATAATCTATAATGTTCGAGGATTGTTGAATGGAGGCGTTCTATGGGAGAATTCGATTGATGGTGGTGGGGGGTTGTGATATGTAACTGAATTTTGTGTATTGCTATAAAGTCTTTGAAAATGTTTTTGTTGAATGCTCCATCGGCAACGATTACGTTAGGGGTAGTAAATGTGCAAATATATTTAAACAGTTGATCAATAACGTCTGTTAAATTTAATGATTCAATGAAATACGCCTGGGCAAATTTTGAAAAAGAGTCAATTATGGTTAAATAACTTCTGTTACTTATTTTAAATATATCGAGATGTATGGTATGGAATGGTCGATTATGAGTAGATGTAAGTTGTAGGGGTTGTTTGAACGGTTTTCTATTATATTTTTGCATTTTACATGTTTGACAATTGTTAATATAATTTGTAATATCTTTGTTAATGGATTTCCAATAATATTTACGTTTAATGTGTTCTGTCGTTTCTGTTATGCCACGATGATTGGTTTTTCCCAAATGGTAATTTTGGATTTGAATTTGGCGTTCTTCAGGATTTATAATATAGGTTACTTGTGTCATGCAGCGATGAAATTTAGGTGTATTATCGTTGGTTATATCTCGAATAAAATTTGAAAAAGCTAGGTAAAGTTCATCATCGGGAAAGTAGCAATGATAATCTATTTTTGGTTCACAATGTTCCATCAATAATTTTGTAAATGTTTCTATTTTATTAATATTACTGATAAATACAGAATAGTGTGTAATTCCGTCATATTTAGTTATTCGTATATTTTTGGGTACATGTACATTATGAAATTCAATTTGATTTTTGAAGTGTTGTAAGGGTCTGTTAGTTATGTCAATCGCAGGGGTGGAAGACTGTTGGGTATGTATGGTGTCAGCTAGGGAATCATTGTCGTTATTGTCTTCGTCAGGTGATTTGTCAGGTGGTTTTACTAGTTGATTCGATATTATTTTACAACGGGGTTCCGGTGTTACTGGGAAGGTAAAAGCGGGTGTGTTAAATATTTCATTAATATCGGGTGTACTTGATCTACTCGCTATTACACTGTCATTATTATTAGGGGGTTCTGGAGTATTGAGCCCGTCAGGTGTTTCAATTGTCATGGGATGAATTTGGATTCGTGACAACGCATCGGCAACTTTATTAAGTTTTCCGGGTAAATAATTTACGTCAAAACTGAACTCGCTCAGTTTTACGGCCCATCGTGATAATTTTGAGTTGGGCTCTTTTAAATTTTGAAGCCAAATAAGAGGTCGATGGTCGGTGTATAGTGCAAATTTAACACCGTATAGATAGGGTCGAAATTGCTTGGTTGCCCAAACAACTGCCAAAAGTTCTCTTTCTATGGTTGCGTATCTTTGTTCTGTGTCGTTCAGAGTTCTAGAAGCGTAGCAAACTGGTTTACCTTCTTGCGACAATACGGCTCCTAATGCATATTTGGATGCATCAGTCGTTAATTCAAAAGGTTTATCAAAGTTGGGGTATTGAAGTAGGGGTTCATTTGTAAGAATTTGTTTGCAATGCTCGAAATTTTGTAAAAATTCTGGGGTGTGTATGATTTTGTTTTCCTTTTTTAAACAAACCGTTAAAAATTTTGTTATCTTAGCAAAGTCTTTGACAAATTTTCTATAATAGCCGAATAGTCCTAAAAATGATTTTATTTCGGTTCTTGTCTTGGGTGCTGGAAAATTTTTAATGGCTGAAATTTTGGATGGGTCGGGCTTTATGCCGTCTGTAGTAATTATATGTCCAAGGTATTTAACAGATTTATGTAGGAATTCAGATTTGTCTAGTTGAATTTTGATATTACTTTGTTGGCATCTAATAAATACATTTTTTAATCGATTTATATGTTCATCTAGGGATTTGGAATAGATGATTATATCATCAAGGTATACAAGGCATTGTTGGGGAGTTAATCCGGTTAGGGCATTATTGATTGCTCGTTGGAACGAGGCAGGGGCATTCTTAAGACCAAAGGGCATCCTTCGAAATTGAAAATGACCTTCTTCGGTCGAAAAGGCTGTTTTTTCGCGGTCTTCTTTTTCTATCTCGATCTGATGGAAGCCAGAAGCGAGATCTAGAGTAGAAAAGTATGTGGCTCTACCAAGGTTATCTAGCACGGTCTCGATACGAGGGAGGGGGTATTTGTCTTCGATTGTCTGTTCATTTAATTTACGATAGTCGATTACTATGCGCCATTTTTGTTGACATGAGGCGTCCAACTTCTTTGGGACCACCCAGATGGGAAAATTGTATGGCGATTCTGATGGTTCGATTATTTGTTCATTCAACATTTTGGTTATCTGTCTTTTCACTTCGTCTCTATGGACGTGTGGGTAGCGGTAAGTTTTAGTGAATATGGGTACGTCAGTTTTAGTCCTAATATGATGTTTCGTCAAATTAGTGGCAGATAGGGGAATGTCCGGGGAATAAAATATATCCTTGTACTGATAGCATAAGTTGGTTAATAGTGTTTTTTCTTCGTCATTGAGGTGATCGATTCGTAGGTTATTTTTTAAGTTTTCGTTTAAAATTTGTTTAATATTTTGGTTACTGTTGTTAATGTTAAAATTGTTGATCTGTACTGATTGATTTTTGATATTTGTTTCATATTCGTCCAGAAATAGGGGGCTATAAATGTTTATTTCTTGAGTTTCTTCTGAGATGTTTATGAGGCTAGTTTGGAACCAGTTATTGTGGAGTTTAACTAATGCTGAAGGCATTTTAACATTATCATTAAATTTTAATTTTGGGGCTAATTTTGTTCCATTGGTGCCAACTGCAGGTAATGTTGTAAATAACTCTGTACGTGGGGGTATTTTTATTGATTTCAATGGATTTCGATTTGATTTTAATTTTGAAAAATTGCACTCATTTCGTTTTTGAATTTCTTGTAGGGTTTTCGAGGGGTTATAAAAGAATGGTACGGTGGTTTTTTCCGTTTGGATATGCATCCATTTATAATCTATTGATGCGGGTAATTTTGAAAGTAAGTCGGAACCAATAAGTCCAACATATTCTTGGTGGAAATTAAATAAATAACAGGTATGAGTACCTTGTTCGTTAAAAAGATTTTGAATAGGTAAGTCGGCTACAAAGTTATGTTTAGTGGTTCCGTGTGACGTAATTATTTCAAAATTGTATGGGTAAATTGAGTTTGGAAAATGTCTTTGTACAAATTCGGGGGAAATAATTGTTTTTGAACTGCCGGTGTCTATTAGTAATTTGTCGCCAGTATTGGGTATTAAAATATAGGGAAGGTTAGATTTTGCGTTGATACTGAAGCTTTCTATGTTTTCCGAGGCTCTTAATGAAAATTTTCGCACTCATAGTCATTTTGATTGGTGGGTTCTGAGCCATCATTTTCGAGGCTGTCGTTGTTTGTATGAGGGTAATCGGGGCATTCTAATTGTTCAGGGTATTCATAGCCAGAGTTTTCGTATTCGTTACTAGGGAATTCTAATTCATGTTGGTAAAATTCATTTAATTCGTCGTAGTGATTTAATTCTTGATAATGCAAATTTTGCGCTTGATTTTGTTGCTGAAAAAAGTTATTTGGTCTAAAATTATTTTGGAAATTGGGTCTTGGATTGTTTTGGAAATTTGGTCTTGGAGGTGCGGGACCTTGTCTCGCTAATTGCTGAGAAGCAGGGCGTTTTTTTATTGTAGATGCATCCATAGGTTCGGGTTTGTACGTGGGCTGGAAATTCTTTTGTGGTTTAAAAACGTTTTGGCCAGGTTTGCCATAATTTGGTTGAAATCCTGGGAATTTCTGTGGGGGAATATTTGGATTTAATTTGTAAACGGGTGGCTGATAATTTCTAAATTGGGGCTGACTTTGTTGAAAATAGGGTTTTTGTTGATAATGATTGGGATTTTGTTGTATTTGGTAATTAGGCTGTAGTTTATTTTGAGTTTGGATTGGATTTTGTTTTAATTGTTGTTGTGGGGCTCTAGCATTTAAATTTTGAAAATATCTTATGTCCAATTCTTCTTTAATATAACTTAAAGCACTTTCTAGAGTTTGAGGGGCACGGCTCCTGATGAATGAGCCTAATGGTTCATTTAATCCGCTAGTATAAGCTGTAAGTGTTAAATTTTTAGCTTCGGTCAATTTATAATTTTTTATTGCTTGATGTTCATTGCCAAGGGAAATTTTAGAATTTAATATTGCTAGTAGTGATCTACATCTATTAAAATAATCAATTGGGGATTCTCTAACATGTTGTCTAAGCCGGGATATGTCGATTTTTAAATTTAATTCGGATCTCTGGTCACCGAAATTTTCTACAAGGATCGCTTTAAGAGCATCCCATGAATCTATTTGTTGTCCGGTCACTACTTCTAAAGCAGCACCTTGAAGTCGATTTCTTGCAGCAGAAAGTAAAAGCTTGTTAATATATGCTGTTGGGTTTTCTTTTTGCCAAAACTGTAAGAAGATGTCTTCTACAGCTCTTATATATTCTGATAATTCGGAAGGATTTCCTTCGAATTTTGGTATTTCGTTTAAAAGGGATGTATGGAATCCTGGTGGATATCCAGCGAATTCGGGTTGTGGTGGATTTGCCATTTCCAAATTCGTTAGTAGGTTTCCGAAAAGATTTATTAATTCGTCGATATCTGAATCCAGCTTATTGGAATAAACGCGGCGTGAAATAACGCACTTTTTAACTTTTATTTAATTTTGTCTAGTTATGTTAGTAATGGCCTATTTCAGGGGTCCTACCCAAAGAACACTAGTAGTCTGGTAATTAAGTATTCGCTATTCGATACACCAGATGTCTCGCTTACGAGCGTTCTTCGTGAACTTATTTACTAAAATGCAATTGTTAATTGTCAAATCGCACAATGGCCTATCTCCTCCTGAGGAAATTAGGATAGTTGAACGTTTTGAGTAATTAAATGCTCTTACAATTAAAATATTATTCTACGTTAGTATTTATTAATATAATATATTTAAATTTCAATTTCACATAAAACTAAAGACACTTGAGACTCACATATGTAGCATATCAGCTGCTGTGGCGTCCAGATGCTTGACGTGGGTTGATTGCGATAATCAGCTCCGGGAACCAGTGGTGTACGACCTCAGGTGTTCGTCCTTCAGCGTAGCGGTGTTTGGTTCCTGGGTGGAAGTCAGCGTTTTCAATGTTCGGAAATGCTTCCTTCCGGGTTGGTTTTTTGGTACAAGACGGAACGGCTTTGTCACTAGGCTGGTATACTTCTCGTGACCCTTCGACGATGCTTGTTCTCCAGGTTACAATTGGAATACGAGATTTGCGACGATGTTGATGGTTTTTAATTTAGGCTTAAGCGTTGAAACACACGTTTATTGATTTTGAATAAACGGCCTAAATCCTACCGACTGCGCCAGTTTTATTTTGTTAACGACAAAAAGGCTTTTTAAAAACAAGATTTATTTTAAAAAGTACAATTATGTCGGAGCAATGTTTATGAAGAGGATCTC
>JABXWE010103255.1:0-23403 GCA_014611495.1 Limonius californicus | reverse complement strand
AAATAACATGGCATTTTATATACAGGAAAGAAACAATTGTAATCTAAACACACAATTACAATCAATACTATTTGTATCACCTGTAAATAAGATACTCAACTTTATAAAAAGTGCTAATTTAATAGATAAAATATGACATATAAATCTAGCATTATAAAATCTCATGAAATGTATTACTTGTACTTGTATAGTACAAGTGCCAATGGCCTTGTAGTCGAGGCACTATAATTCATAGTAAAATAAAATTATTTGTATTTAATATACCATTAGTTAAAAATTTTGGACAATTGATATTTCTAATTTTTGAAATAAATTCCTTTTTGAAAATTGAGCAGAACATTCATAAATGTAAATGTTCGGTTGGGTCGCGTATAAGGCTACCTTAAGTCGAGAATGAGCAGATTCACACGCATTCTACTCTGTTCTGTGTGGAAAACAACAACCCCAGCCCAACTTCTAGGGGGAAATAAAGCCGTATCATCAAAATATTTTTTATTTAAATATTATTTAAGCTAGAATTTTGAATTTGAATTTTTTAAACAAATTTTGCTACAAATGAAATCTGCAATCGGCATGCAATTGTGGCATTTGACCATACCAATTGACAAGCGTTGTGAATCGCTAATAAAAACTCAATAACAATTTGACTTGGTTGAAATTTAATACCTTACTGATTACCTTTTTCTATTAGTTTATTGTAAAAATATTAACGTGTGTTTCAGTTTTCTTTGAACACACCGTATGAACTGTACCGATCAGGTCAAACAAAGATCTCTGATTTCCTGTTGATGGCACCTCCTCGAATCTATTAATTCTGGTAGTAAGCAACGTGTAAAAAAATTGCACAATCTCTTCTCCATATACGAGGCTTGTTCAACTGAAACCTATCTTTGATCAACTTAGCCTTGAAAACGAATGTAATAATTCAAATAACGTTTGATAATGTTAGTAGTGTTTGTAAGCAACACATTAATAAGTCTCTGACGATTAGCAATTAGAACATTTCTTTCGAATTTGAAGCTGTAATGCTACTTATATCACAATCATAATCAACCCTTATAAACGCTGGTCAGTGTTATATATGTAAAATGAATGCTATCATGTAAACCTGGTTGCATAACCAACTGGTGGTCTCCAGTTGAAACATAGGTTAATAAAGTTCAGTGCAGGCTCAACCGTCTTTGATGGAAGATCAAATATAACATGGCGCAGTCGAGACAAGAACAAAGAAAACTGAGAAATTAATTAAGTGTAGCAGAAGTGCAAAAACAAATAAATAAATAAGAAACAGCAAAGAAATACATTAAGAAGAAATGGAAGGAAAAGCTTTACAAGCCCTCAAATTAACGGGAAATGTGGCAGAAAACTGGAGCACGTGGAAACAAAGATTTGAAATTTACGCAACAGCAACAGAATTGGACAAGAAAGACGAAAAAATACAATGTGCACAGTTACTTCATCACATGGGTGAGGAATGCATAAATATTTTCAATTCTTTCAATTTTCAAGAGGGAGAAAAAGATAAAATTGCCACACTGAAGAAGAAATTCGATGAGCATTTCGTGCCTAAGAAAAATACAACATACGAAAGGTATAAATTTTTTACATATCGTCAAGGGACCGAGAAATTAGAACAATTCATTACCCATTTAAAAAACCAAGCACAGCAATGTGAATTTGGAGACAAAAAGTTAACTGAAGAATTAACCACAACGATGTTAATAATTGGAATAAACGATGAAGCAGTCAGGGAGAAACTTCTACAAGAGGGTGAAAAAACAACGTTGGACAAAGCAATAGAAACATGCATAATCACTGAAACGTCCAGGCAGCAGCTCAAGGACATGAAGGAACATCGCCAGGCATCAAACGGTGCAAACTTCAAAACGACCGAGATAGACGCCGTCAAAAAGAAGACAACAAACTTTCCCGCCAATGCATCAACGTCTAATGTCAACTACAGGGCGCAATCATACCAACCCAACAGGAGGCAGCAAAACAACAGGGCAGGAACGTCCTATTCAGGTCAGCATTCGCAAACATTTGCAAGTAAGGGTATCAAAATAATCAGAGGCTGTATCAAATGTGGCAGAGACCATCAAATTAATAAATGCCCAGCGTTTGGAAAGTATTGTGACATATGTAAAATACCTAACCACTTTGCAAATGTTTGTCGAAATAGAAATAAAAGAATTAATGTAATTGATAATAGCATAATTGATTATCAATCAGATGTAGGGAATGATTATATAAACATAAATGTTGTAAATAAACCGCAGGAGTACAACTATTGTACTATAGACCTACAAATAAATAAAAAATTAAATGTACTCACAACATTCAAAATTGATACAGGAGCAAATGCCAATATTATAACGTATGAAAGACTTAGGAAATCTGAATTCAATATAAAGAATATAGAAAAAACAAATGATACTTTAACGACATACACGGGAGAAAAAATTCCCATTGTAGGAAAATGTTACTTAGATATAGTATTTAAAAATATATGTATTAATAGAGTAGAATTTTATGTAAATAGGAAAGACACCGAATGCATATTAGGTTTAGATACTTGTTTAAAATTAGAAATAATTAAAATTGATAATGACGCTCATATAAAGAAAATTAATAACATTGAAAGTAGCACAAATTACGAAACTTTAATTAACGAGTACAGTGACATATTTAAAGGGATAGGGAAAATTAGCAAACCTTATCACATAGAAATAGAAAAAGATAGCAAACCAACGGTAAATCCAATAAGGAATGTACCATTTGCATTGCACGATCAATTCAAAAAATGCCTAAAAGATTTAAGTGAACTAAAAATTATAGAAAAAGTAGAAGGAAGTTCAGAATGGCTCAATTCATATGTTTTGGTGAAAAAATCGGATGGATCATTACGCATATGTCTAGATCCCAAACATCTCAATCAAGTAATTAAAACCAGAAAATATAAATTACCTAATATTGATGAAATAACGACAAATTTAAATAAATCAACAAAATTTAGCATCCTAGATGCAACGAGTGGATTTTGGAATATTCCTTTAGATCAACACTCGAGCAACTTATGTACCTTTGGAACGCCCTTTGGACGATTTAAATTTCTGAGAATGCCATTTGGAATAAAAACTGCAAGTGAGGTGTTTCAAGAGGCATTTAAAGAAATATTTCCTGTACAAGGAGTAGAAATCTACATAGACGACATTCTAATACATGGAAAAACTAAAGAAGAACACGATCAGATATTAGCCAAAGTCTTTGAAATTGCAAGAAAAAATAATATAAAATTTAATTTACAAAAATGCAAATTTGGATTAGATGAAGTAAAATATTTGGGGTATAAATTTTCAAAAAACGGTATTAGTGTAGATGAAGATAAAGTAAAAGCCATAAAAAACATGCAAATCCCAAAGAACAAGAAGGATGTGCAGAGATTCTTAGGATTTATTACATATGTGGGAAAATTCATACCAAATTTATCGGAGAAAACAAAGCCCCTTAGAGATTTAATAAAACAAGAAAACATTTTTGATTGGAGTGACCCACAACAAAAAGCTTTCGAACAGCTAAAATCACTAATTTGCAAAGATACAATTTTACAATATTTTGATCCAAACAAACCCGTAGTAATTTCAGTAGATGCATCAAATGCAGGTCTGGGAGCAACTCTATTACAGGATAATAAACCGTGTGCGTATGCTTCAAAGGCAATGACTATCACACAACAAAACTATGCACAAATAGAGAAGGAATTGCTTGCAATCTGCTTTGGTGTCAACAAATTTTATCAATTTATATTTGGAAATCGAGTAACCGTCGAGACTGATCATAAACCTTTGATACCAATATTTAAAAAACCTTTAAATTCTACTCCCGCAAGATTGCAAAGAATGTTACTCTCGCTACAAAAATTTGATTTGAATGTAACTTACAAGCCGGGAAAACAATTAATAATTGCGGACACACTTTCACGAGCCAATTTAGATGAAACTTATGAGGATAACCTTAATTTAGAGGCTCATGTATGTATTATTGAAAAAAATGTAAATATCTCTGATGAACAGTTAAATCAATTAAGACAAGCAACAGAAAATGATGAAGTACTAAGAATGGTAAAGAATTACATAAAAAACGGATGGCCAAATAATTTAAATAAATTAAACTGCAACTTAAAACCATATTACAAATTAAAAGCAGAAATTACAGAAAGCTTTAACAAACTACTTTATATGGGTCAAAGAATCATCATACCAACAAGTTGGAGAAATAAAATTTTAAATGACATCCATGTAGGTCACTTCGGAATAACCAAATGAATTTTGAGAGCCAAAAACACAGTGTATTGGCCTAATATTAATTTACATATAGAAAACTTGGTGAACAAATGCCAGATGTGCAACAAATATGCAAATTCCAACAAGAAGGAACCCATGGTTCCTCATGAAATAATAAAACAACCCTGGCAAAAAGTAGGGATAGATTTATACGAAATCAATGGCCAAGTATTTCTCATAATGGTGGACTACTACTCAAAATATCCAGAAATTGTAAATCTTCGTAACAACCTAACTTCGCAGAATATAATGAATCAAATGAAATCTTTCTTTGCAAGACACGGTATTCCGAGAATAGTAGTATCGGACAGTGCTAAACAATTCAGTAGCCAAGAATATCAAAATTTTGCAAAACAGTGGAATTTTCAACAAAAACTCGCATCTCCACATCACCAGCAAGCAAATGGAATGTCAGAAAGAACGATACAAACGATTAAAAACATTATTAAGAAAACTGTGGAGAATAATGAAGATATTTACCTGGCACTCCTTGCTTACAGAAACACGCCTGTTTATAATATGTACTCCCCATCGCAAATTCTTATGTCAAGGTACTTAAGGGATAATTTGCCACTATCTGAAATCAAACTAAAACCTGATTTGATTGATGATAAAAAATACCATAACAAAATTGATCAAAGTCAAGGGAAAAGTAAGTACTATTATGATAGGAAAGGTTTACTGTCACGAGATGACATAGAAGTAGGTACTTTTGTAAGATACCAACAAAGCCCTAAAAGTACTTGGCAATTAGGTAAAATTATTGAACAAATTAAAGATAGGACATATAAAATACAAAAAAGTGATGGAAGATGTATTATTAGAAACAAATTTTATATTAGGGTTACTAAAGAGCAACCATCAGATAATATAATAGATCTTCCTGAACAAAATAATAGATATGTTTATAGTAGGATCTTAGAAAATAAGGAAGACAATGTAAGTAGCAATGCTGACGCTACAGATAAAAATAATGATGTAAATAATGAGAGGCAACAGTTAACGTCAACAAGCAGTGAAAGTGGTGAAGGTAGCGCAAAGTGCACTCGAAGCCAAGTAAATATGGAGACTATGTGTAGAGATAGGTTAAGTTAAGGATAGATATAAAATTTAAATTTTTTATATAATAAGGGAGATGTTATATATGTAAAATGAATGCTATCATGTAAACCTGGTTGCATAACCAACTGGTGGTCTCCAGTTGAAACCTATGTTAATAAAGTTCAGTTCAAGCTCAACCGTCTTTGATTGAAAGCTAATATAACAACCTACTTCATTGATTTCCCATTCTCTTCTGGCCACTAGATTAATTTTGTCTGCGTAAGTAATTGTTTCATGTGACTTATGCATTATTGTGCTGTTGAGGTTATGGTGTTTCTTATTACCTTCTCTAGTGGGATGTTATACCAATAGTATTGGTGCTAGTGTATCTCCCTACCACACACCTGTAGTGGTTAACAAACTGTCTGTCATTTGGTCTTGTATTCTTACTACGGCCTTCGAGTCTGTCATTGTTGTTCTGGTTAATCTTACTAACTTGTTTGGAATTTCAGAAGCTTCCATTATATCATATAGCCTATTCCTGTCTATACTTTCATAGGCTTCCTTGAAGTCGATAAATAACTCATCGATTGGTACATTATCCCCAAGATTTTTCTAATATTTGTCGGGTAGTGAAGAGTGTGGTGGTAGCTCAGTTGGTAGAGCGCTGCTTTCTGAATAAAACATCGATTCTGGCTTGGGTTCGAAACAAACCTAAGCAAAACTATGCAGATTTATAAAAATCTTGTCTGCAACCCACCACACACAATTTCCCAATTCGGCTTGCAACCGTGGGATCTTAATGCTAAAAACCTTCTCTGAAATTTCGGTTGTTCGGATTCGACGTTAAAACTGTAGGTCCCCCGTGTTTCTACCTTAGCGCTGAGGAGAAACACGTGGCAGAGAAGAGGCCGATGCCCAGTAGTGGGACGGAAAGGCTGTTGAGGATGATGATGATGAGTGAAGATTTGGTCAATGGTTGATCGTCCTTTTCTGAACCCTGCCTGATGCTCCACTATTATTTCCTTTCCATATTCTGCTATTTTTTGTCGTAGTATACTCGTGAATATTTTATATGTTATACAGAGCAGCGATATTCCTCTGCAGTTGTTACAGTTATGTTTGTCACTTGTTTTGTAAATGGGGCATATGATCGCCGTGTTCCATTCTTCTGGGATTCTTTCTTCTTTCCATATCTCCATGATTAGTTTGTGTACCTGTTCGGCTAGTACTTCCCTCCGTTTCTTGTTAGTTATATACTTACAGGGTTTATTTAAATGAAGCAGCACAAATTATATTATTGAATTTAGGTGCAAAAATAAGATTGAACCCAACTTACCTGTATACAAATATGTACGGTTACGGAGTTACAGCCTTCTAAAGTGAAATTCCTATCACTTTTCTGCGTATAATTATGGTAATAGTTACATGAATGTTATGAAATTTTATGTGCCTTTGTTACTCATCGAGGTTGCAGGTTTGACCTTAGTTTCGTTTCAATAAGTGCACCAGAGGCGTTCTCAAGTGCGAGGATCAGCTACTCTTTTCTACAATATCTTTGAAATTACCTACTTATGCTGTTTTTTTTTATTTTTGACAAAACACTTTTATTTGCAATGCAAAAATATTCAAAAAAGTACTTTTAAAAGTAGATAAACTCATCAGTTTTCCAGTTAATTCAATTTTTATAAAACATCGAGTTGCCGAAAATTTGGAAACTTCGTACTATGGGGATTAAATTCGCAACATAGATTCAACACACGTCAATCAAAAAAATCTCATATAAACATTTGCCCGCAAACGCTTAGTTTACAAGGTACAACCCAATAGACGTTTCATCTAAACCTAATTTTATTTATTAACGCTAAATGGTTTGTACCTTGTGAACCAAGCGTTTGCGGCAAATGTTCATGAGCTTTTTTGATTATCTTGTTGCGTTGAATCTATGCTGAGAATTGAATCCCCACAGTACAAAATTTTACAAATTTACCTTTAACAAGAGTACTTTTTTTGTATATTTTTGCATTGCAAATGAAAGTCTTTTATCAAAAATAAGAA
Organism: Limonius californicus; assembly: GCA_014611495.1. Lineage (NCBI taxonomy): Eukaryota > Metazoa > Arthropoda > Insecta > Coleoptera > Elateridae > Limonius > Limonius californicus. The sequence continues at coordinate 15,961 of JABXWE010103255.1, read as the reverse complement.
AAACAGTATAATTTAAAAGATATTGTAGAAAAGAATACCTGATTCTCCCACCTGAGACGCTTCTGGTGCACTTATTGAAACGAAACTAAGGTCAAACCTGCAACCTTGATGAGTAACGAACGCACATAAAATTTCAAAACCTTTTACTTTGGTTTTCTTCTTCTTCTGTATCTGTAATTTCGTCTCCTGTCTCAGGCAATAGTAGCTCTTCAAAGTACTCCTTCCATCCGTCTACTGTGTCGATGCTGTTTTTTGTTAAGTCCCCTTGTTTGGTTTTTATTTTGTGACTCGGGTTGCTTTTCCTTTTCTTATATGTAGTTTTCAGTACTTTGTAGAATAACTTTTGATTTTGTCTGCTGTCTACTTCCATTTTCTCTCCGAATTTTTTCCATGATTTGTTCTTAGTTTCTAATGCCGCATTCCTTACTTTTATTCTTTGTACTTGTACTACTTGTATTCAGACTTACTTGCTAGATAGTCTCTTCATCGTTTCATTTTTAGTTTTATTTCTAGTTCCAATTCATCATTCCACCACCCCGTTCTTTCTTCTTGATTGTCTATTTTACTACTCACTCCACATGAACTTCTAGCTGCTTGTGTTATAATTTCTTTCAGTCTTTGCCATTCTTGTTCTATAATACTAGCATTTGTTTTAAGTTTGCTCTCTCGCTGTGTATTAGACCGCTTATTATCTGTTCGTATTGTTCTGACACTTCTTTCTCTTGGAGTTTATATGTTCTTATTGTTTCGTGTTTCCCAGTTTGTTTTCCTTGTTCTTTTTATTTTTGCTTCGACCAAAAAATGGTAGCTGTATATTTCTGCCTCTCTTCTAACTCGCATCTTATAAGCTTTTTATTGTGTAATAATACATAATCTGTAATACATCTTTCTCCTGTTTCCGGTGCTTGTCTGGTAAATTTCTGTATTTCTTTGTGTTCAAAGGTGTTCGCTACGTCGACATTGTTATTGCTTTTGTTATCTCCATATTTCCCCTATTGCGCTTCCTGAATCGTTTCTTTTTACTCCTACTCTTCCATTGAAATCACCTGCTATGAATAGTTCCCCTTTACTACTTTCTGCAACTCTTCCTAAGTCTTCCCAGAATTTATCTTTTGTTTCTTTTATGTCGTCGTCGTTGGGTCCATAGATTCCCACTATTGTAACTTTGTCATCTTTCGTAAACATGATGTCGAATGTTATTATTCTTTCTGTCCATTCTTTCCAATTTGTGATTTTATTTACCAGCTCTTTTTTCATGAAACATCCTATTCCTGCTGCTACCTGAGCATTTTCTGCTACTCTGCTATAAAATAGTACGTTTCCGTCTTCCAGCTCTATCTCATCATTCCTTTTCTTCTTAGTCTCTGGTAACACTAATATGTCTAAGTTTGCCCGTTTAAATTCATAATTCACTCTTCTTCTTTCCTCTTAAGCTTCTTGGGTTCCATGTTCACAATTTCCATGTAGTATTTATATTTCTCATTTTGCATGTTCTTAGCCATTGCTAGTATCGGCGCCTTAGTGTTGTCCATGTGATTGGCTAGTTTTTTGGGGGTGCTTTCTTTTTCAATCCTTCTCTTATTGGTTCTACCTAGATATTATCTATTCCAGGTTCCTTGTCGTTGTTCAGCTCTCGTATACTTTTAATTACTTCATCGTAAGTAGGGTCTGCTACCAGTGGTTGTGCTGTCAAAATTTCTTCTTTCAGTAGTTGGCATTTTCTCCCTCTCCTTGTTTCAGTAGGTTCGCAAAATGTTGGCGCCAGATTTCCATAATTTCTTCTGTTTATACCATGCATTTTCCTTCTTTGTTTTTGCATATTGATAGCTTTGGGTGGAAGTGTTGTTTGGTGTTTCTTAGTATGTTATATAGCCTCTTGACTTCCTTCTGTCTATGTGATTGTTCCAGTTCTTGTATTTGGGAGTCCAGTGCTCTCTTCTTCCTCTCATTAGTTACCTGGTGTTCCTCGTATTCTTCTCTCCTGTTCCTTGTCGGTCTTTGGATTAGTTTACTACTACTACTAGGAATGCGATAGTATTAACTAACATACGAATGCAGGTTGTTTTAGTTTTATTTAGCAATTTTAAATATACCCAACTAACATCTGCTGGTAATATAGTTTTTTTCATAACTAATATTGCTGTTCCATATACCTAATTTTCTTCGAGACTCGTAGGGACTCTTAATATATGGAAGTTCGACTGTATTTTACAGAACACAGTAACTTGTAGTGTGGACAAGATTTTATAGTGATAAAGACATATTCTGTGATAAAGATTAATAAAATTGCCACCAGATTTTTTAAAATTTTTTATTTTCATACAATATATAATATACATCTGGTAGTATAACTTTATATATACCTTATAAAATGTTTTGCACACAATTTACAGCATCTAAAATAAAATCTACACTCTCGCTGTCTGTAAGTATTGAGTATTCGTGAAACTCGTTACATATTATGTTACTGAAATCATACAAATCAACAGATTCCTTGAAACGAAATATTACAGAATAAAAACGCACAATTAATAATTGACATATGGTTGCCATCACACATCACCTGGTCTTTCAGAAGGTACACATATAAAATTTAATAATGACTTTTTATAATACTCAGATACTTATAAATATAAACTAACATTGGGCAAATTTTTCACTTCTCACTTAATAAGTATAAAACTTCAAAAACATAACAAATATATACAAGTACTACATCCTAGAGCAGTAATGCGTAACTAAAATTATTCTCACATATGCATTAAATAATATTCGAAGTTTAACTCTTAACAATAAAATAAATGTGTTTGTATTTACAACAGTTATGGCATAATCTTAGGAAAATAAAAATAAAGTCCTCTCAACACGAAAAACAACAAAGCATTTTTGAACATTAAGCTGCATACTTTAAACGTAAGCAATTCACAATAAATACCTTAACAGTAAAAATGAGTACGGAACATGAAATGTTTCAAAATGATGACCTCCACCAATGATTATACTGAAAAAAATAAATGTATTAGAAACAATGTCGTGCGCAAACACCACACTATGAAAACTAAATGATGAGATAACTTGTGAGAAAACTTTATAGAAAGCCATTTATGTACAGCCGACAGGACTAAATATAATTAACTGATTACAGAAATGTGAAACATTCACGCACAAAATAGATAATAACTATATCATTAGTAACCAATATTGACCAATACACTATATATCAAAAGCCACAACAGTATTAGGCTCGTGCATCACGTGACCTCGGTTCAGCTTTGTGTATAAACAAAGTGTGGAAATATAACCTCAAACCCTTTGTATTATATACACAATACAAGAACTGCGCGTGCTTATGAACGCACCTTCTTTTCAGCTCTGCCGGCTATTCTCACTCTGTCCTACTTATTGTTCAGTGAATGCTAGACAGAGTGGGAGAAAACAAGACAGATTGTTTGTACAGTAAGCCGAGACGTAACGTTGGCTACACAAGCCCTGATGCATACACAATTTTTATGGTTAGGTTTGCTACGATTAGTAAAGTCTATAATCTACTAGTTAATGCATACTTAACTCAATGATTACATACCTAATTAGGTAAACACGCAATAAAACATTTATACTTTTGTAGTAATATAAGATGATAAGGTGGTTATACGCATACACGCAATCGCCAACTTCTAACCTCAAATATTCTACGAATATTCAATGAAAATTGTTACCTTGGTCGAAACAGCTCGGATTTATGATGCTGATAAGTTCATTTTCTGACATTGTGGCAAAACCAGAGGGTATCATACGATCTTCGTTCTTTTTCTCACTTATCTGACTTGTTACGTCTTTAATACCGTTTGGGGGCGCGACGTTACCGCCTTCCCTAGACACAATTAAGTTCGTGGTCAAGGTAGTTTGTTGTAAATTGTTGCCTGCATTTGGCAGTTGAGTTACTGGTTCGCGCGACGGCGACGTCGACAGGATATCGTTAATGATGACCTGCTCCATGGAGTTTGGGGTGGTCCCCACCGACAACGTCTCCAGCTGGCTGATTTTCTTCTGTGTTTCCAGCAGATCAACGGTGGCCTTGAACAAGATGGCCTTTTCAGGCTCCGTCGTGTTTATAATGGACGACAACTGATTTGGTAAGACTGGTGAACGCGTTGGCGTCAACGAACTGGGAGAAGATTCTGCCGATAAAAGCGGAGCGAGGGGGCTCTGCTGGGAAACGGTTTCTGACAACGTGATCTGCGGTTGAATAAGATTTGAATCCGTGGCGACGTTGGGCTGGCAAATCGTCAACAGCCCTTCTTGGGACAACGCGGAAGTGCTGCGGCACATCATGCTTGGAGAAATCTGCGAGTTTAAGATGACCTCAGGCGAGATGTTGGGCACCGTTTGGGCGCTAACATTTACTTCTGTTTGTTCCAAATTCGGCGAAGCGAGCGATGTGGTTATGGTAGGGGGTATTAGCTGTGTGGGCGTGTTCATGAGCACGTCTTGCGCAGAGGCAGATGGTAATAGCGGCGATTTGTTCCCGATTAGAATGTCCTGCGGCGAATGCACGTTCCTGTCGGTGCTGATGTGATTTTCAACACTAAGCGGTTTAGAACTGAGAATGCCCCCTTCGATGGCGGACTGTATTGAGCTAACGGCCGTTTCGGCGATCAAGCCATTCGGCGGCACAAGTTCAGGGGTTGTTCGCATCGCCGCCGCGGGTAGAAGTGGAGGCTGTGAAGGGTTAAAGCTAGACGCCGGTCCAGTCACACCCAGTTGTGTCTGTATTGCACCTAAATGCGACAAACTCTGAGTAGTTGTTGTGGCTAGCAAGGTTTGTGCTGGCATTACCTGGCTCGTCAACACCTTCTGCGAAAGCATCGTGCTCTGCTGCGACGTGTTTAGCATCTGTGTGAGATGTAACGCACCGTTTGTGGGCAAGGTCATAGCGTCCACGTTAACAGGCTTGGTTTCGATGGTGGACAGGTAATTTTCAATGCTTTGTGCAGTTTGGGCAGGCAGCGGTAAGTTCGTCGGTTCAGTTATGCAAAAGCTCTGCAAAGTCGCCAACGAAGGGGCGTTGGTGTTCGCCAAGTCGGCCACTGTGGCCGCGGGCATTTTCATACGTAAGTCCATTACGTTAAGGTCCTCTGTTACAATTGTAGCCGGTATTTGAGCGTTACTCACCATAATCGTGTTAGATTCGCTCAAAGCCAGTGCGGCATTGGCCAAAGGCATATCCATGGGAGTCTCGTGCAAGCTTTGGCTTCCTCCAGAATTCCTCCTCACCATTAATTCTATGCTGCTCTCGTTTATGGTGTTCATGGAATTTCTATGTAGGCTTTGGCTTCCGGCTGAATTCCTCCTTACCATCATCTCCATGCTGTTCTCATTCAGGCTGGTCAAGGAATTTCCGTGCAAGCTTTGACTACCCCCCGAGTTCCTTCTCACCATCATCTGCATGCTGTTCTCATTCAGGCTGGTCAAGGAATTTCTGTGCAAGCTTTGACTACCCCCCGAGTTCCTTCTCACCATCATCTCCATACTGTTCTCATTCAGGCTGGTCAAGGAATTTCCGTGCAAGCTTTGACTGCCTCCAGAGTTCCTCCTCACCATTAACTCTACACTGTTCTCATTCAAGCTGTTCATGGAGTTTTCGTTCATGTTGTGGTTGATGCCGTCTAGCGAGACTGAGCTGTGACGCAACATGTCCATGGAGCTCTCATTTATCATCGCCATGTTGGAATCTCCTTGCTGTACGTCAAGAGAGCTTTCAGATATGTTCCTGAAGCGCTCTCTGTGAAGTTCCAGGGGGTCGATTATGGAGTTCTGACTGTTTTCATCAACCAGCTCCTGCTTAAGGCTGTGAAGTGGCGGCGAATGTACCTCCGGCGAGGTTACGTTAACGGAAGAACGACGCTGGGAAAGAGGCATGTGGTTGGTGCCAGGAGGTGGCATTATGCCCTGTTCGTGCTTGTTCACCGACGACCAAATAGCTTTGTTCATAAACGTCGCGGGTTGTGCAGATTCCACGCGAACTGTAAAACATAAAACAAATATTAGATTATGGTCTTGGTACACGGCCGATGTATAAATTGTAGCTGCCGTCAAAAGCCACTGTAAAATGAGGGGAGGAAGTGCCACTCACGCCAGGTTATCAAGTCACAAAAGAACTGTTTCAAGTTAAATTTGGAAAATGCAAACTGAACTCAAATTGTTTGGCAGTTACGTAAGCAACAAAAGAAGGAACAACTGTAAACGGAGTACCATGGCTTGATAGACATGACCCACAATATTAACGCCCGATGCGCGCACAGACACAGACAAAACCCAAGTTTTCGACTTTCACGCCACGTATGCTTGATGCACTCCTGTAAAACCTGCCTCTAACAAAAGGATTCTAGGATTTACGATAAGTGTAATGTGATGATGCAATTAATTCAGGCAAAACAATAGTATGGATAACGCATTCAAGAAAAATAAGAAACCTCTCTACCACACCTTTCACCTGTTAATTAATTAATTACAAGAATTAATTGTGAAACTGTTGTCACAACATTCAAACTGTTTGTGGAAAAAAACATACAGCGTGTTTCATAAACGATACAGTACAAATGCCTGTTTTAGTTTCTACACAGAAGTTTTTTGTTACCGCAGCCATCATTTGTTTCAGGTAGGGTTATGGGTATGCATCAATAAAACAATTTTAATTTTGATATAAACTGGGAATACACCATACAATATAAAATTTCTTCGTTGTTAGAAATATAAATTGTTACAATTTTGCAAAAAAAAGTAAAAGTCTGTAGAAAAAAATAGAAAAGCGCCGATCATCATTTTAAATTGGTCATAACCTCACAATTTAATTGTTACAAGTTTCAGTCAAGATCATCAAGAATTGCAATAAGCAAGTTTAACCAGTAAAATAAAACTTCAAAATTCATGTCTGTATCTAATCCACATGCCTTAATGCATTACTGACGACTATAAATAAAATTTAGTAGCGTAATTTTAACGTATTCGCCATCTCATACACAATATTAAAGATGTTGTCTCTATACTTTTTCATGATCATTACATTGTCTTTGGCAGTTTCAAGTGTTAACTGATGAAGCTACAGCGATGTTCCTTTGGAACTGACCTCTTCAAGCAAATTTAGTGATAGTTTCTTTAAATAACAGTTCTGTGTATGGCTAATTTAGCCAACTCAGAAAAAAAACTAATAAAAAACATTACTTAGGTTGACTTAACACCAGCAACTATGTTCAAAAAATTAAATTGTTGTCAATGTTTTTAAATGTTATACAGAATGATAGTCTTTTCAGCAAATACTATACTGAGTAGAACTTTAAAATGTTTTCATTAAAAATTGGATCAACCAGTTGAATGTATCGCTCATGAAACACCTTCGCGAGTTTAGACAAATAAGGAAGTTTTAAAAACAATAATTTGGATTTCTTTCAAAAATAAAACTTGCAATGTGACTAAAAAGACATACTGTTTGTAAGCATCCACACATACGGTAAAAATTTTTAAAACTGAACCTAAAATCACTCCCCGAAGGGAGTATTTGTGTATAATTTCATTTACATTTTGATATTCAACACACAACAAACATTCTTGATACAAAACTTAAAAGTAAGTTATGGCGTTTTGTTAATCATGAAGTTAAATGGAATTTGAATTAAAAATTAGTTCATAGCACGAATCTCTATGCGTTTGAAGCAAAAACAACTTTTAATATTACAGAATTTAAGCTCAAAATTAATTTTTTTTATGTTATTAATTCACGTCCTGGGTACTGCTTGTTTAGAAGAATATATGAAAAAAAAAGCCAAAGCAATAATTTCCTCTTATTAGCCAATTGTGCTACCAGAATACCCCCCAAGAGCCACACAATAACCGCGGCTCCAGTTTTGCTGTTCAACCGCATAGTGATTCACACTAAGCAATAAATCAAGAGAACAGTTTTTTCAATGTTATGAATATAACGAGCATAGAAAGAGTAATGCTGCTGCCATTTAATGCTCTTAATAGTGCAAGCGATAAATCAAAGAAATTATGCAATGTGTGAATTAAGCTATTAAGGGTGGTTTTTTTAGTAGATGTTAAAACTTAAAATTAATAAAGATTAACCCCATGCATGAGAAACCAGTGGCATGCATTTTGGTGGCCAACTTACTAACTATAAAACTGTAGAGAGGATTCTTAAAATTGGGAATGTTGTAGGAGAATTGGTCATAACGGAACTTTGACCTAAACAAGCACAAAGCATTCAACACCACAAGTATCTCTCGCGTTAACATTCTGGGTCGAATTCAAGGTGCATCTGCCACACTGCGGTAATCCTGCAAGAGAAAGAAAATGTTTCCCGGTCCCCTGGCCTAGCTAAGGGAAAAACATGCACATCCATAACTTCAAGTTTAATTTTAGTTAATATTAGATTTTAGTACACTAAATAAAAAACTTAAGTCTATCTGCTGCTGTAAAGCAGCACCGATTTTAAATGACATGACGTTAAGTAAAATGATCAAGCACTTTAAAATATTCTTATAATTACTGTGTAAAAAGTAAATAATGATCCCATGTAAATTGTCTGTATGTGTATGTATATGTATACTGCGTTCTTTAACGAGTTCTTCACAGTTCAATTTTGATACTCACCGCTTCGTATGTTTGGTACCAATTAAATCAGAAAAACAGTAAACGTTTAAACTAATTAAACGGTCTCCTATCGTACATATGTCAGTAACCATAACTTAACACATCTCTAAAATTACAATACTATTTCTAAAACGGAAACTTCTTTAAAGAAAATTTAAATGAGGTTATCGAGTTCACAAAATGGTGACACACTGATCTAGTATCAGTTCTGGTGCTGGAAGTAACATCAATTTTGGCTACAAATTTTCATGATCGTAGTTTTCTGTATTATCATTTCATATAAAGGCACAAGACTGTCTATTTATATGTAAATCATTCTCAACGTGTAACTAATACTCTACAGCCTCAATGTTTTTAAACGATATGATTTTAGAAAATATTACAACATATTTATAATGTGAAGATAGGAACCTGTTTCTAAAAATCATGATTTAATAATTACAACAATTATACTTTATATATTTAAAGAATTTACTTAATGCTAAGTAGCAGATCGTAAATAGTTAGTCGTTGATATTAAAAAAATAAAAAAAAAAACTTTATATATAACCTCACAAAATTCACTAAGTTGTATTTATTCAATCATGATTTTATCTTAAAATACTTGCAACTGTAAATGAATTTGGGGTGAAGGAACTCATCAAAGAACGCCAACAGTGTGATAATGGATATTGGTGTGTGTAATGTTTCGTATTCATGTTTTTTTAAGTACCCGTGATGCGAGAACCTGAATGACGCGGACTTCGGCGTAGGTTAGGCCCCGCAGGCTGAGAGAAGTCGATGGCAGGCGGCCCCTCTGCGTAAACAGAGCCTGTATGCTGTATGAGACAAAGTGGAAAAGCAAACGCAATAGAAATTGTTCGTAACATTTTCGATTCTCATACATTTTATATAAAAATACTTGTTACAGTTGGAAAATTTTTTGACAGCTGCAGCTAAAGTGGTGCAGTTGCAGCTGCTTTTCAATTCATCATGCAGGTCAAAAAATTTTACAGTACAAGCGGAAAAACAATCGTAGCTTTGGCTTATTTTTGAACACTCTTTTTTTCACAATTTTGCTGCACACATGAAATACTATGAAATAATTACAATGTAGGGAATTCTTATACAGTCACAAACAAACTCAGAATTTTATAAATTACCCTATCTTTACATTATTGAAAATACAATATTTATTGTATTTGACAACTATTACATAAAAACAAAAAAAAAAATATATATATATATATATATAAACAATGCGCCCTGTTTGCTGAAAAAATACAATTTATATAAAACAAATATATAAAACATTGAAATTTTTGAAGCCATTGCTACAGGATTCCATAATTCTAGTTCTCAATTTACTGAACACTTCCAACAATACAGAAGCCAAAACAAGAATCGTCTGTATTCAAATTGAACATTATGGAATCCCTTAGATACATATTTGGAGCAAATAGCATACTACAACATCCAGCAAATCTTTCAAAATAGACTCACACATCAATTTTCTCACACTATTGCGCAGACCTTTCCCGCTCGTTTAATTCAGTCGCTCTCAGAAACAGGTGAGGCACACTTTAGTATGCATTTGCTGCCGGATAGATATGTCATTTCATTGTACTACATTGAAAAAATATTATCCTTTGTTGTTGTAACAGACAGCTATGGTAAATGAAACATAAAAAAACAAAAAAAAAAATTTGTAACAAAGAACAACATTTTAACAAATCCGCACCGAATGAAAAAGTACAACAAACAACAGAGTTAATTAATAACACATGAAAGCTCAAGCAAATCTAAATTAATACAGCTGTTGTACTTTTTCATCCCCCAATCGTTCTGTTAGTTCATGCACTGCATGCAAAATGTGAGATCAATTTAATTTCTTTGCCGTTTTAGTATTTTCTCTTAGAAGTGTCAAAAGCAAAAATTTAGATTCTTTATGGTACAATGCATTTCAGTTACAACGACAAGAACATAAGCCTTTTTCAGTGAATTTATCTCCATACAAAACAACAATATCAAATCGATCTCAAGTTAAGTGGTTATCAATAAACATATCATAAGCTTACCGCTGGACACCGCCCCACTAGTGGGCGTATATACAAACTGATGTGGTTCACTAGTTTTTCCGCTAGATACCACGAGTAACCGTACCGTAACCGGTTCAGTTATATCAGACCTAGCATAGGGAGGAATTACGCAAACTAAATGCGTCTGCAAAAGGAAAACATCACAGTAAGTCTTGTAGGACATTATGTAAATAAAAAAACAATTACCTGTTGTAAAAATTCCTTATCTGGAATAACGAATTGTTCCCATCGTCCTTGCTCATCGGCTTGTTGGAAGTACACCTTGGTGTCTTTCAAGAAATTTTTACCCAATATAAAGAGCTCAAGGCCTCCTGATGCAGGACATGACGTTAAGGACTTCTTGCATATTTCTGGGATACCTGGAGGTTGCGCTGAAACAAAATATTTACATGAAATTTTTCTTTCTTAGGCGTCCAATTACAAATTTACTGGTGCAATTGAATTTTTTTAGTACAGATTTAGATAAATTAAATTTGCTAGTAACAAGTCACAGCATAATCATCAATGTAGTTATCCAACAGTAGAAAGAACTATGAGCATAAACGACAAGACAGGGAGGTCAACACAGAATGAGGAGAAAATGAACAAATAAGAATGAAAGAGCAAAAATTAAAATGGATAGAACAAGAAGAAGCTTCAAAATAGAATTAGTTGTGAGACATGGAGATTCACTCTTCTCAAATCTATTTATGATTACACTAGAATAATAGACTGGAATATGGATTGAAGGAAGAAGGGTCAAAGGCCTGTATGACACGGCACAAAATTTTGTACAAAATTCTGTCTGCGAGCATGCACAAATAGGTACTAATAATTAAGGTGACATCTGTGAGAAAACTGCCAAAATAATCATCTGACTGTCGATAAAGTAGAATACTAGCAAGATTTTATAATATTAGGTTAATGCATAAGTTCCTAGCACTTTTATTTATTTATTTTACATGAACGCATAACAAGCGGGTAAACATATTCTTCTCTGCCCTCTGTGATTATTAACAAACTTTAAAAATTGCTCATTTGCGCATCGATGCAACGCCGAATTTGTACAAAATTCTGTAGGATTTCGAACATGAATCTACAGAATTTTGCACAAAATTTTGGTGTATGACACGACACAGAATTTTGTAAAAACACTTTGAACAAAATTCTGTGCCATGTCATACAGGCCTTACTTGGAACAGAATTTTGTATAAAATGCGGTCTGTGAGCATGCGCAAATAGGTGCAAATTATGGTGACATCTGTGAGAAAACTGTCAAAATATCATGTGACTGTCGATAAAGTAGAATTCTAACAATTTTTATAATACAGTGCAACCTCGATAATCCGAACATGCGTTAATCCGAACATGCGTTAATCCGAACCTCCGCTAATCCGAATCGCGAACGCTCGAAGCTATAATCGGAACAAATCTTGATAATCCGAACAACTGGTGGAAAAGCTTCCCTGCCGCGGCAAAAATTAATATGGGCGCAAGGCCACACTCAATTCGCTTGCACAGGCATAGATACCGATTATGCTGATCAGCAGGCGTGTTGATGCGGTTTGGCGGTTTCTGTTTCAGCAAATATTCGTTGGTTTCAGTCTGTCTCACGAAACGATTGTGCACATACGCTAACAACCAAAATGGCTTCAAAACGCAAACATATTACGTTATCCATAAAAGATAAATGTGATATTATTAAACGTTTAGAGTCCGGAGCTACGGTTACAGATCCCTCAAAAAAATATAATGTCGGAAAAGCTACAATTTGCATCTGATAGGAGTGGAAATAAACGAAAAACGCTAAAGTTCAGTAGGTTTCCTGAAGTAGATAAAGCTGTTTACACATGGTTTCTCAAAGAAAGGTCTAAAGGTAGGCGTGAATTTTTAAATTAGGCTTGTGATTTGTAAAAACCGGGTTTAATGTTTGTAGGTACCCCGATATCAGGTGAAATGTTACGCGAAAAGGCTAAATATTTTTATTCCAAAACTCATGAAAAAGGTGATTTTAAAGCAAGTTCAGGGTGGCTTCCGACAGTTATCTATAACAGGTGAAAAGTTGTCGAGTGATGTGAATGCTGTGGAGCCTTTCAAAAACCTTCTGTTGAGTAAAATTGAGGAGTTACAATTATCGTTGGACCAAATATATAATGCGGATGAAAGTGGTCTTTTATTTAAGATGTTACCACAAAAAAACACTTGCTCCTAGATCGGAAGAAGTTGCGCCTGGAAGAAAAATGTCCAAAGAACGAATAACATTTATGCCGTGCGCAAATGCTTCCGGATCTCACAAGTTAAAATTGCTAGTGGTCAGTAAGTCAAAAAAAAAAGCGTGCTTTTGGAAACTCATATATCCCAGTGAGTTACAAAGGCCAAAAAAGAGCTTGGGTGACGAGAGAGATTTTTCATGACTGGTTTTATACAGAATTTGTCCCGGCCGTTAAACGTAAAATGAAGGAACTGAATTTACCGGCGAAGGCTGTTCTTTTGTTAGATAATGCCCGAGGACACCCACAAAATTTGTGCACGGAAGATAAACAAATCTTTGCTATGTTTTTGCCACCCAATGTGACTCCTTTGATCCAACCTATGGATCAGAATGTAATCCAGGCAGTCAAACTGAATTACAGAAAGAATCTTTTGAGTAAAATTATTGCGTCTGAAACATCAGATCTTTCTGCAGAAACTAAAAAAATTAACTTAAAAGATGTTGTACTTAGTCTACACAAGGCCTGGCAAAATGTTAAGGAAGAATTTATAAGAAAATCTTGGAACCCACTTTTAACTACAGAGATTAATACAAATATGGATAGCTGGGAAGAAGAAAATGAAATACCTCTATCGAGTTTAGCACAAAAATATAAATTAGAAAGTATTGATGGAGTCATACAAAAAGTTACAGAATTGACCAAGGAAATTGCTGGCAACATTACTAACCAAGAAATCATAAAATGGGAAACGGGAGAAGAAGAATCTTGGGAAACTTTAAATGACAATGACATCCTAGAAAACATGCAGAAGGAATCCACGTCAGAAGAATCTGAAGGAGAATTTGAAGAAGTGGTACATAGAGTGACTCACAAAGAAGCAGTGAAATGTTTTGGCAGTTGTTTGAAATGGGCAGAACAAAATTCCGAATCAGACCATCACATTCTTCTTCTGAAGGAAATGAAAAAGAGGGCCGAAATAGCAGTGAATAAACAGACAACAATTACAAATTTTTTTACGCGTCAAACCTAAGTTATTTTCATGTACGTATTTTACTTTATTTGCGATATCGGCATTTTAATTTATGTTTTAATTGTTTAGCTAATTTTGATAGTTTTTATATTCTTTACTTTGTTTACATAATAAATAAAGCTTATGTTTTAATATTTGTGTTTTATTTATGTTTAATATATTATTTTGATAATCCGAACAAATCGGTAATCCGAACAGTCCTTTGCAATAATTAGTTGGGATTATCGAGGTTGCACTGTATTAGGTTAATGTATAAGTTTGAAGCACTTTTATTTATTTATTTATTTTACATGAACGCACGTCAAAGCAAACAAGCTGCAGCAGTAAAAACTGCAAGTGAGATAAGAGATAGTGAGTGTAGTGTCGGCAGAAGGGGTAAACACGTGTTAAACATCTCTGCCCTCTGTGATTGTTAATAAATACTAAAAATTGCTCATTTGCGCGTCGATGTGACACTGACTTTGTACAAAATTCTGTAGGTTTTAGAACATGAATCTACAGAATTTTGCACAAAATTTTGCTGTACGACACGACACAGAATTTTGTAAAAACACTTTGAACAAAATTCTGTGCCGTGTCATACAGGCCTCAGAATAAAAGCAAAACTATTTTAAGACCATACCTATGGTATAGTTCAATATAATTTACATAGCACACCAAAGCTACTTACTACAAACAATTGGCTGTGAGCAAACTTGCAACGTCTCATGTATTCCATTCTCATGTGCGATAGTGGTTCGGAACACCATGCGGCATCTGGTGGATTTCTTTTTACTCCGGGAGCCTATTTGGTCCGGAAACCTGTGTTCAACATCCACGTTCCGCTCCTTCAAAATGCCGACACAGTCACATACTCCAGTCATATCTTTCGTTGGGTCCAGCTGCAGTTCAATGACTACAGTGCCATCCAGCTTCTTCTCCACACAAGGGGTCGAATTTTTACCGCTTACTCTGCATGCTTGATAAAACATATGGGGGGTTACTTTACCCACATCTGTTCCGATGAACACCTAAACAGCAAAATTACAGTGATGAGCAAAACATTTGAGGAATAGATTACAGTTTTGTCAACTAATTTAATACAATCATATTTCCAAATGAGACTTCAGGAGAAAAATACTGCTTGTTCTTATTCACAGAATGTTAAATATTTTTTTTCTCATTATTGTAAATGTTTTTTTCTATTTTTATTGATATAAGACTTGATACAATTATTATAAACAATTGAGATATTATAAACGTTTTTCTATTTCAAACAAAATGAAATTGCAATCAGTTGCAGATAGCAATATTGACATATTTCAAACCACGTGAAAGCAATTACGATTTTTCTATATTCTTTCTAACACTGTTTTCCTAAATATTTAAGTGATAATAGAAATTTAGCCTCAGGTGACATATCATAGCTAACAGAGATATTTAAGAGTATATACATGTAGCTTGCTGTACGAGCCCTAACAACTATATATTGGGACAAAATAAAATACATATATAAGTCAGGTATTTGACAGTTTATTTGTTTTTCTAATAATTTTTTTAATGTAATACTAAGTAACTAGCTAATTAACAACAATTGGGGCCAATCAGCAACACAAAAAACAAAATACTTACTCTATCATCTCTAATTAACGAGAAAAATGTTCACATTGCGTGGCAACTAAATATTGGGACAGTATAAAGTAACTGTTAAAAATAAAAGAAGATGAGACAAGTAAGCTGCAACAACAATGGAGAACGAAACGTCGGATTAATCGGCAATAGTTTTCTTATCGTATTGAGTGAATCGCTGCGTTTATTGAACAGAATGGTGCGTGGTATCTCTACAAGTTCAAAAATTCGTGAGTTAGTGCTTAAAAATTATTGCCGCAATAAAATAATACGTGAAGTGGCGGATGAACATAATATTTCTATAACTACAATGTGGAATATAATTAAGCATTATGGAGAAACGGGAAATATCCTAGATAAAAAACGTAAAAGTCCGGGTCGTCCAAAAATAGTTTCTGACAGGA
>JABXWE010103252.1:0-30340 GCA_014611495.1 Limonius californicus | reverse complement strand
CTATCATGACATATGCTATCGAAACTAGGGCCGACACGCGAAAAACCAAACAACTGCTACGTACTAACGAAATGAAAATTCTCAGAACAATAGCGGGAAAAACTCTACACGACAGAATACGAAACACCGAAATCCGAGAGACATGCAACATAGAAGATATAGTAAGGTGGGGACGAAATAGAAGAAGAATGTGGCGTGAACACGTAGAACGAATGGATGATCAGCGATTGGCAAAAGTATGCATGACCCAAACACCACACGGGAGAAGACAGCCAGGAAGACCACCAAAACGCTGGCGAGACTGCTGGACATCATCGTCACAGGAACCAGGCTAGCCATAAACAAACAGGTCAATGACCTAATTAAGAATAAGAAGAAGAAGAAGAAGTGGTATTTGATACAAACTGTCTACGTTACTATGGAAATGATATTATTTATTTGGATGTCAAACAGTAAAGCACCTTAAAGTTGATTTCTCTGCTTGCGCTTATTAACAGTGTTGATAATGTTTACGTTTACAACGCGAGAGTACACTGATATCCATTACATGTACGGTTTTTGTGATGGAAACTCAGAAGCAGCTGCTCGAGAATATGGGTTGAGATTTCCAAATCGGCGACTGCCAGACCAACGAGTTTTCCAACACGTGCACCTACGTGAACACGGAACTTTCCCGATACCGTTCATTGAGCTTCCAATAGAGCAAGTACTAGACAATGAGGACAACATACTGCGAGAAATTGATAATAATCCCAGCATCTCTGTTCGTCGTGTATCTGCACAAGTCAGTGTACCACGCATGCCAGTTTGGAGAATATTAAAACGTCATGATTTATATCCATTTCATATCGAGCCTGTTCAAGCCCTCTTAGCTACAAATTTTGCTAGTCGTATGGAATTTTGCCACTGGATCATTCAAAATCGATACCTACGTAATAGAATTTTATTCACGGATGAGGCAACATTTCAAGGAATGGACTAATGAGCAGAAAGAACAGCCACTCTTGGGATTTGGAGAATCCACACGAAATCAGTGTCAAATTATCAACATAGGTTTTCAGTGCATATCTGGTGTAGAATTATTGATAACATGCTCATTGGTCCATTCATTTTTGAGAACAATTTAATCAGACATGGTATGTGGTACCAGCACGATGGTGCCCCTGCGCACTTTGCGTTACTTGTAAGACAATTTTTGAATCAACGGTTTGAAGGACGTGTAATTGGTAGAGGAGAACAGCACCCCTGGCCCCCAAAACCTCCAGACTTGTTTAGATAATTATTTGAGGGACCATATGAAGTATGTGGCATACCGAACACCATCAGAGACTGTTGAAGATCTTAGGAGACGCATTTTTGAAGCAACAGGACTGTTTCTGAATAACGTAGGGCAACCGGCTCTCTTAAGAAGAGCCAGAATGTGTCTCGAAAGCAACGGTGGCCATTTTGAACAATGTTTATAGTAAATTTAAACTAAAGTAAAAATACACATTGGCTTGTCTGAAATTGTAATTATTTAATAGATAATTTTTTAACACTCTATATTTTGAAAACGGTTTACTTTAGGGCATAACTTTATTAAAATGTTTACTATATTTGGTCTATAGATCACGTACACGAAGTAGTGAACTGACTCGTGCGACACCCTGTATATAAATATTTCTCTAATAGAAAGCCATGATCAATTACCTTTATTTTTGATAAGATGCAGACAGGAATATTACGGATTGCCCACGAAAACGGCTATACTAGGTTTTGAATCCCCCGGCCGGTTTACGAGTACTATTTCAAACAGAAGAAGTAAAAGTTAATGTGTAGTTACACAATTTTTTATATCTATTGGTGATAGAGTAGCATTCCTTTAAAAACACTTTAATTAAATATGCTTGCGCAAATGTACTTTAGGTTTTTAGGAAAGCCACTTTAAAACTAATAGCTGTAATAGCTTTAACTTCTGATGAAAGTTCGTCACGTTTTAAGAACCTTATCTCTAATTCTGTTTTATGGCTTACAATAGATTAAGCTTATTTCGTCACTGACAAATCTCTATTATGTGGATTAGAGAGCGAGACTCACCGTTTCAAACTTCTACGGGAGTGAACAGACCGTAATTTCTTCCACTACACCCTTGTAAAAAGCAAAATAAATGATGTGTTGCCCTGAACATTACTTGAGGAGATTGTGTCTCGATTAGAGTTTAACGTTCGCTTATGAAGGTTTCACGATAAAGGCTCTAATAAACCCTTAGAACGTAGCACTTCTGTTTATACGCTTGTAAAACGTATTTTTACAATAAAAATAAAATTATTATAATGGATGTAGGCGTTACTAAACATTTTTAGTAATGGAAGATTACACTACCACTCATAATTATTTTGTATATATGATGTTTGATAAAAATAATCAATGTAAGCAATAGGAAAGTGTTGATACTTATTCAAAGTAATCTGCAGTCACTTTCGTACTCTTATTGCAATGTGGTAAAAGTTTCTGACAACAGTCTACTTAGGTGTCTGAAGAAACTCCTTTCAATTCAGTGGTTATATATTTAAATCTTCTACGTCCTGAAATCCCTGCGAGAACAGTTTTCATTTCTAGGGAAGAGAAAACGTCCGTGGAGTCTAAGTCAGGTGAATATGATGGGCGTTTGATCGCAATAACAGCGTGCTCTATGCTGAATGACTTTTAATGAGTGTAGAATAGACAAGTGCATTATCATGCTATAAAAATCAACTACCTTCTTTTCGCAATTGCGGCCACACTCGACAAATGTGCTATAATAATCTCTTCAATGCTAGAATGCACTATTCAGTGTTTATCCTTCAGGCACAAATTCTTTATGGATTAGATCCGATTTTTTGGAAAAGGTAATGAGTATGGTTTATTGCTGAATTTTTGCAAACGAAATCGTTTGTGTCGTGGTGATTATCTTTCAAGCTACCGCATCGTGTTACTTTTCGTATCAGGATCGCACCGAGAGATTCATCACCAATTACATTGTATTTAAGGAAATTTGCATTGCCGCGACTATTCTGAACAAAGTTTTTTGGACAATGTAGCATTTCTCTGTTTATGCATATGCCTAAGACACATTGAACTCTTGAATGTAAAATTCTCCGAATGCATATTAATGTTCAACTCAACAACCTTTTGCCACAATTTCACAAAGTCTTGCCACCGAACGTGCATTTACAAAGATCGATGGACGCACGGTTGTAGCGTTATCTTGAACATCTTCACATCCTACGTTGAAACGTTTGAACCATTCATACACCATAGACAGTTTTCAGCATTTTCTACGTTTCTGTTGGAGTTATCCCTATTTGTAAGGAAAATATAATATTTGCTTGTTACCATGACGATTCACAGAAACAAGATGTATGCGTTAGCTTCCTGTGCAGAAACTAAATCTGTACGATCTTAGCTTAACCACCCACTATTGCTAAAACTGTGAACTATTTTGTACTGCTTTACTTTTGGTTTAGTTTCACTTTACTCCAGTGCTGTAGCGCTAATCCGGCAGTTAAATTGACAAACAAATATGATGTGTACATGTCCTGAAAAGGGAATTCACCCAGCGGTGATCTTTCGATTAGACTAATCAGTGTAGTTCAAGGTTTTCTATCGATTTAACCGTCTAACAGCATTTTTATTATACGGCAGATTGATGGCCAAGGTACTGGAGTGATTGTTTAACCTGTTTGCGTAGTTGGTGGTATATCTCTTAATTTCCTCCGTAACCCAACGAATCTTGAGGTCCGTCTGTAATGTCTAGTTGCTGATATACCATTCGGCTCCCGTTATACATCGGAGGGTCTTGCTCTGGAACCTTTGAATTATTTCAATGTTAGAAGATTTGGCGCAACCCCATAATTGGATACCATATGACCACCCAGGAATTAACACTGTTTTATACACTAGCACTTTGTTGTTTAAAGATAACTTAGATTTGCACCCCAACAGCCAGTACATTTCCTTCATTATGATGTCTAATTCTTTCCTTTTTATTATAATGCGTTTTTTCCAGTTTAATCTTTTGTCTAGGTACATGCGTAGACACATCGCTTCTTCTTTTATTGGAATTTGTATACCATTTAATGAAACGGGTGAGCAGGTATCATGCTTCGTAGTGAAGGTTATTGCCATGGATTTATTTTAATAATTTTTATCCGCCAATTCTCTATCCAAGCTTGTAGATTATCGAGCGAAGTTTGTAGCATTGCTGACGATTGAACGGATCATCGTGGGACGCTAATAATACGGTATCATCAGCGTAGGTGACAATGCCGATATCTATATTGTAGGATAAATCAGCCGTGAACATTTGGTTCAACGTGTGGCCTAGGATACTCCCTTGGGGAACTCCTGCTTTGATTTGATGATAATTGGAGAGACTCCCTCGTATTTAACTTGATAATATTGGTCACTTAGATATGATTTGAACAGAAGGTAGTATTCAAACCGCAGAGATTTTTTTATTTTATATAATGAACCAGGCTGCCACACTCGGTCAATAGCTTGACTAAAGTCAAGGAACACCGCAGATACAATTTTGAAGCGAAAATAATGATATCATTTCTGGCAATGTGAAAACTAAACCAGCCGTTAAAACTAATAGAAGAACAGAAAAAAAATCATATTTCGTTGATGAAACTGCTCTTGCAAACAGCCATCATGGTTTGAGATCCCCCGCCCTACCTTTGCGAATTTAATCCAATGGAAATGATGTGGAGCACTTTGAAAACAAACGGCAGAAAAAGAAATACGAAATGAAACTTTTAATAATTAATTTCGAAGCTGATTCGTCTTCTGATACCTCAGAATTTAGTGACATCGAGTCTGAGTAAATTAAACAAATAAAATAAAATGTGGTTTTGCGTTTAATACTATTAGAAAAGCGTGTCAAATGGGTATATTATGTAATTTAAAAATACGGTATTATTATAAGCATTTCTAGTTGTATAACATATTTATTTATCCATTCCCAAATTTTCCTGCATATGTTCTTGATCGCCTACCTGCAACGACCCTAACACTTGCAGCTTATCTTTAAGTCAACAGCTTAACATTCGCTACTATAAGATTGGTCCAATTATACCTAATAAAACAATGTCGTTGTAAAGATTATTATTAATTTTATTGATTTAAGTAATTATTTAATATGATAATATATTGAATGCGAATATATAATTTTTAGGAATAAACGATTAATATTTTAAACGCTTTTTTTTGCAAATATATTGCTGTGTAATTTACCCTAAATAATCCATTTTGCCTACGTAAAATTTAAACCTTAGAACATAAAAAGATATATTCCGAGCTTTCATGGTTTCTACGATTTACATTGTGTTGTATTAAAATGGTATTTTTAAGTGAAAATTCGTGAGTAAATAGTTATGTGGCTTCGGTTTTTCATCTTGATGCTTGATTGATGTGTCCAAAGTAATGTTGGGGCTCTGAAAAGTGAATAATTTAAATATTGTCATTTGAACGTTGTGTATTTACATATGTTAATGTTAATATAAGGAACTAAGATTAATAATTCATGTTAATAGTTTAGGTTCTATGAGAGGAAGGTTTTTATGTGCATTTATTTATGCAAAATAACAATTTAATGTGTAAATTTGGTAGTTTTTACAAAATTAAATTAACCTAATTGGAGGTTAGATTTCATTTTTTACCAATAATTATGTAATTAACTGATTTTGCTGGTGTAAATGTTAATATTTAAGCTTTATAGAGGGCTAGTTAATTGTTTTTAGTAGTTTAAGAGCTGAAATTTAAATTTTTGTTAATATTTGAATTTCAAACGCGTGTTTATAAACGTGTTTTAAATCATAATAATTTTGGTATCAAAATGTTGCTAATGTTTCATAGATTGCTTTTATGAATTTAGTTTTTAGAAATAATTAGTTATTTAGGCTGTAAGAGTGGTTTTTGATTTGGTTGATAAGGAATTTTTGGAAGGGGATTTATTTCCAAGCTTTTGATTGGTGCATTTTCAAATTTGAGGTACGAATTTAAGATTTTAAAGAATTGAGTGCTGCAACAATTATCAAACGGAGAGGACGTATTGTCTTGTCACTCCTAGTGTTAAATTTAAGTCAATTTGGTCGATTTTTGAATGTTGAGGGGCGGAGTTGTATTAATTTAAATAATCAAAATTTGTGGTTAAGTGTTTGTATTTGTAAACAAGATTTAATTTTCGTTCAATTTTAAACTTGTGTTAAAGTTATTTTGATTTAATAAATCTTACCTGGTGTTGAAGATTATGTTTAATTTATCTACGATATTCCTAAAAAGTTAATTTTTAACTAAGTTTAAATGTGGTTCCTGAATTATAAAATTAAGTGAATTTCTTTCTTACCTCTTTTGAGTTACATGTTCTTGATCCATTTGGAGTGTCGTGGCTTCGATTTCATCATGTTTTTGAACTTATATTTCGACATTTAACTTTTAATAAATTTTACCGTCGTTGTATTCCGACATAGTTGACTCAGCTGATCACAGATGACTGAATCATGTCAAGATCAGATTCCTGCGGATATCTACTTAGAAGATATTTGAACTGTTTTGCGGTATAGTAGATTTTAGAACCTTTGCGGATGAGAAATAATTATGCAGGTATTTAAATAATTTAGTCCTTAATTGTATGTAAGCTATTATGTTGGGGAAGCCACGTTGTTAATATAAAATGAACCCTGAGATGTCTTATGCAATTTTATATGTGTGTTTATGTTAAATTTGACTATTTAAGAAAATCTTGAATTTGATAATCTGTTTTAATAATTTTATTTATTTTGACAAAACGTAGCAATAAATTTTGTTAATCTGAATCTTCAAAAAAAGAATGTTAGTGCATATGTGCTGCTATTGCTGCATATATTAATTGTTATTGAATATTTAGGGAAGTTTGATAGTGCATATAAATTGCATATTTTAAGGAATTTTAGTGCATATTTTTCCGAGCTCTAATTATAATACTGCTTAGAGAAACTTTTTTTAGTCTTTTTTTTACAAATTTCTGCGTAAGCCATGAAAAATTTGGTAAAATTGAAATAATAAGAAACTGATCTGTTTAATGGCATAAATCGATTCTGTTTGAAAACAAAAATTGGGATTATTTATTGCTAAACCAGGGTCTATGTATATCTGTGTATTTTTCATGCTTATGTTAGTTAGAAAGGTTTACACTTGTGTATGTCGTCGTGGAATACACTCTTTATAAAACGTAAATATGAGAAGTAAAATAGAATGTTGTTTCCGCGATATTAATTAACAACATGTATTAAATTTCTTAATGATTAAAGTTTCGTTTTTTATGTTTTCAGTTACAGAGTCGATTGAGCTTTGCCTGGTACGGTTTCGATAAAAATCTGGGCTATAAGGCCAAGAAAACAATACATGTTCGTTCGTGTTTTGAGTTTTGTTTCAATTTTGTGTAGTGAATTGAACCTGGAAACTAAATAATCAACTAGCTAGAATTGTTAACACTTTTTAAATATTAAATTTAACTACTGCTGCATCTGTTGTTGAGAAGGTTAGTGTTATATTACGTTGTATCTATTTAAAAATAATGCGGGAAAACGATAATTCTTAGCAAATGTCGATTAATGTATATAACATTTTAGGAAACCAGTATTTTTTGGTATTGGTTCTAATATAAGAAACAGTACTGATAGATATTTTCGTTCAGTCTGCTTCCTGCATGCTTTGATAAATTACATTAACCGCCAGCCCCTTCACGCATGGTCATCTCAATCGAATAAGTGTGAGAAAACCCACAACACCGAATTAGCTAAAACAGCAAAGAACTGGAAGAGATGATAACGTTAATGATAGCAAGGGTCCAAACTATAGTCTGTAAATTTGTGATGACATACAAGTAATAAGTTACGTCATTACACATTACACTGAAGAAGATAGTAACTAGAATTTTTCGAGTATGCTATGAAATTCTAAACGGTTAATTTTGTGGTTGGGCGTGATTATAATCATTATAATTAAAATTGTATTATAGACGTTTATTGCACGTTTTATATGATGAACGAAAAGTTAGTAGCAAATATGTTAAATGATGAAATGAGATGTAAATTTATTCTTCTTCGAGTCCTTCATCTCTTACAAGACGTAGCAATCTTCTTTCCTATGCCTATGTAGCGCGTTTAAAGTGCCACAGACATAGAGGACCTACAGCTACAACCACGGGAAGTGTAAACACCTCTACTCTAGAAAACATTTACTAGGCAGAATACCTCGCTGGTTTGCCATTGCCTTGCGAGAGAGAACGACTGTTAAAAATCCCATGTTCCGGTACTGGAAATTGAACCCAAGGCCTTCAGCGTAGAAGTCTTAACGCACTAACCTCTAGCACACAGCCGCCTCGGCCTTAAATTTATAATTGGAGTAATAGTAGGATTTTGTTAACATGAATACGTTCCATGTTAATGGTTGCACATGCAATTAACATGAAAATACAAAATACTTAAATTATATCATTTGGCCTAATTCTGATTTTTTGAATTTATTTTATGCAAACAGAAGTAAATTATCAGTTAATCAAGTCTTCGATCACATTCGCGGCATTTTTAGCATTGTTATGAAATATTAATATAATGATTTATTTTGTGTAACCCATATAATCAAATATTATTTCATCCTTCATGGCACCCTTTACTAGAGATGAAATAATTGCCTACCGTTGTGTGTTCTTTTATTAGCGACTTATGTGAAGGTATTGTCAATTTCTTTCATTTCACTGATTCCTGTAGTAAAATTGCTAATTATCTCGTTACTGTGCGAAGTATTATAAAGTTATCTAAATCAGTAAAATTAATAGAAGAAAATTCAAATTGGAAAAGAATTTTAATTATAATTTCAATACATTTGAAAAATTGGACTGAGCTAATTCATATGGATCTTGGCTAGTTAAGTATATTCTATTGAGCGCACAAAACAAGCTTGTACTGCTACGCTATTGCGGCAACCATATTTAATGTCGTAAGCGTGTATGTCAGCAAATTTACATTTAAATTCAGTATTACTTAATTCTTAATTTAAAGCTTTATTTTTTATGGTTTCGATTTAGATGGTCCCATATAATGCATATTAACATTATCTTTCCCCCCTCATGGTAATTGTGAGTATCACAATTTTCCTCCGACTATTTCTTAAGTAGCGCCAGTGGCTCCGGTGCGGAAGGTGGCGTTTTACATCGTCGTGTTAAACAATTGGGAACCTGCGTTCGAATGAGCAAGTAGTAATACTGCGGTTGGCTACTGCGTAATACTCGCCACGTGTCCATGAATTTGGCACGCGACAACCGACTGTAAGAGCAAGGATACGGGAGCTCTGACCTTCCGCCTTGGAGGCCAAACTCTTTCATGGGATGTAGAGGTTCACCATAATTATTATTTCGTTTCTCCTGTATTATTAATAAGCTTGGCATATGTGCTAAACCGTTAAGTGATGCAAACCAAATAATAATTATTACCCAATACACTATTTATTATCCTGCTGTTACCTTAGCTTTAATTACTTAAAACGAAATTACAGCGTACTTAAAGTTTACGAAACTTGTTAGAAAATGCGCATGTAAAGTAAACATTAGAAAACTGAAGGAAATGATGCATGTGATGATGGAAGAGATAAGGGAAACAGGCAATTAAGAAAGGAAATGAAGCGGGAGAGTACATGAGCAAATGAGAGCAAACAGCCACTAGACTTGAACTTGAAAAAGTAGGAAGTGAAATGGAATAATGAAGAAATGAAATGCAACATCGAAATGAGTTTAAGAACAAAAACATATAGTAAAGGATATCCAAAAGTTCTGGAAACGCAATCTTCGAATGGATGTCAAAGTCCAAAAACCTTTCAAGATTAAGAATATATCAGGATTACCAACATCGACAGTAGAAGAAGAAACAAGAAGTAAAGAAGAATCTACGTTGAAAGCGATTTGACTCGGAGCGAGACAGAATTGCGAGGAAAGAGAAATAAAAATAAGGATGGTTAAAATAGTTTAGAAGTAGATCGGTCAGTATAGATGTTGAGAATTTGGGAGTAGTTAGACAAGTTACGAGAATTACCAAAAAAAGTAGTGACTTACATAAAAATTTTTACGTAGCTAGAGACAAGAATGGAGAAGATAACAATTAATTGGAAAACGGGTGCTTGGCATCCTAGAGAAGCAATGGACAAGAAACTGGAAATTGCGCAAGTGATGGAAATTTTTTATTTAGAATTTATTACGTTAACGGAAACTAAAAAGAAAGAGAGCGGAAGTGTGATCAGAGTAAATACGAGTCTACTAATTAATGGTGGAGTGGAAGAAACATGGGCTGAAGCAAAGAACCCGACGAACAACAAACTGCTGTCGTACAATTTCATTAAAACAATATGAAACAACGAATACTTTCGACACCAACTCGGTTCAATATGAACTATGATGATGACTATACCGTTTTTTATACAGGGTGTCCCATGACGTGAGGTCACTACTTCACCTTACGTGTAGGAGAGGTGAAAAGAAGTCGAAACTAAAGAGTGGTCATTTTCTCTAAATGAACTATTAAAGAAATTATGGTCTGTTTTAGTTAAATACTGAAGCAGCCGAAACAATAAATGATATTTACTGGTGTTTGGTACAAACTGTCTACGTTACTCTGGAAATAATATTATTTACTTGTATGTCAAACAGCAGAACACCTTAAAGATGATTTCTCTGCTTGCGCTTATTAACAGTGTTGATGTTTACTTTTACAATTAGCGAGTACGCCGATATCCATTACATGTACGGTTTTTGTGATGGAAACTCAGTAGCAGCTGCTCGAGAATTTGGATTGAGATTTCCAAATCGGCGACTATCTCACCGACGAGTGCACAACCACCTACGTGAACACGGAACTTTCCCGAAACCGTCGACTGAGCGTCCAGTACAGCAAGTACTAGATAATGGGACAACAGACTGCGAGAAATTGATAACAGCCCCAGCACCTCTGTTCGTCGTGTATCTGCACAAGTTAATGTACCACCAATGCGAGTTTGGAGAACATTAATACGTCACGGTTTATATCCATTTCATATCCAGCTTCTTCAAGCCCTCTTACCTACAGATTTCGCTAGTCGTATGAAGTTTTGCCGCTGTATCATTCAAAATCAAAACTAGGTAATAGAATTTTATTCACGGATGAGGCAACTCTTCGGAGAAACCTTGCGAATCAAGGGGCAGGTTAAATACTTGGGTGTGATTCTGGACACCAAATTGACCTGGAACCAACACTTGTTAAGGACCACTAACAAGGCAAAAACAACCTTGATGATGGCAAGAAGAGCCTTTGGAAATAAATGGGGATTAAAACCAAAAATGGTACATTGGCTTTACACTACGGTGATAAGACCGACAATAACCCAAGGTAAATCAAAGACAAACAATAAATCAGCTTCTTAGTGTACAATGACTGGCTTGTCTCTGTATAACTGGAGCATTCAGAAGCACTCCGACATCAGCACTAGCAGCTCTCCTGGAACTTCCTCCTCTTGACATAATAATCAAGGGTGAGGCTTGTATGGGAGCGTATCGCCTAAACTGCACGGGTAATTGGAGAAACACACAATACACATAGGGACACTCCAAAATAATAAATGTGGTATCTGACCCAAAATTAAAAATAGGAACGGACTACATGTTAACAAAATACTCCTTTCACAAATCCTTCGAAGTACGGATAAACCGTGAAGAATGGGATCAAGGGGAATCACCAGACTTGCTAAAAAGCTTAATGTGGTACAAAGACGGTTCACGCACGAGCAACGGAACCGGAGCTGGCGTATACGGCAGCAGACCAAGATATAGTACTTCCATATCTCTGGGCCAAAATGCCACAATATTCCAAGCTGAAACCTATGCAATTCTAGCAGCAATAGAAGAGAACATAAGAAGGGGCTATAGCCCTAACTAAACGAACAGTGAGAGGAGCAGTCAACGAATGGATCGTAACCAAACATTCGGAACACTGGAGACTCTCACCTCGACAAAGACAAAGTAAAACTATGATGGGTAACCACCCCCACAAGCTTACTAAAACAGTCCTACAACTTAGTAGGACTCAAATTGGAGTAGTGACAGGACTCCTAACGGGACACTGGCACTTCACACAACACCTCTACAACATAGGGCTATTTAACGAAGAAACTATTTCAGACTGTTTGGCGAGGAAGAGGAAACAGCCTCCCACATAATATTCTAATGCGAAGCCCTAGCTCGTGTAAAATACGAAATCTTTGAGGGTACTAATCCCTACGAGATACAAGCGCAAGCCAGCCTGATCAATAAACTCCTAGACCTGATAAAGGGGACGGACCTACTTGGCAGCGACTAGCGACTGAAGGGGATGCACAATAGGCTAAAGAGGCCGCAGTGTTAAAAGGCAGACATAACCCTCCCCGTTATCAATCAATCAATCAGGCAACATTTACGAGGAATGGATTAATGAACACAAAGAACAGCCAGAATTGGGATTTGGAGAATCCACACGAAATCAGTGTCAAATTATCAACATAAGTTTTCAGCGAATATCTGCTGTGGAATTATTGATAACATGATCATTGGTGCATTCGTTTTTGAGAACCATTTAACCGCCGATAGATATTTAAACTCTAGAAGATCATTTGGGAGGATTTTTAGATGATGTCCCTCTGGTGATCAGACATGGTACCAGCACGATGGTGCCCCTGCGCACTTTGCGTTACGTGTAATACAAATTTTGAAGCAACGGTTTGCAGGGCGTGTAATTGGTAAAGGAGAACAGCACCCCTGGTCCTCAATATCACCGGGTTTATCTTGTTTAAATTATTATTTGTGGGGCCATATGGTAGATATGGTATACCAGACACCATCAGAGACTGTTGAAGATCTTAGGAGACGCATTTTTGAAACAGCAGAACTAATTCGGAATACCAACGATATGTTACGTAGGGCAACCAGATCTCTCTTAAGAAGAGCCATAATGTGTTTCGAGAGCAATGGTGGCCATTTTGAACATTTTTACAATAGGAAATTTAAACTAAAATAATAATAAATACTGAAATTGTAATTGTTTAATAAATAATAATTAACACTCTGTATTTTGAAAACGGTTTACTGTAGGGCACAACTTTATTAGAATTTCTAAGTATATTTTGTCTAAAGATTACGTACACGAGTAGTGACCTCACGTCGTGGGAGACTCGATATACTAATACTGGCAGTACCATCTTGGGTATAAGCTGATAATGTAAGGATAATGTTTAACCAAACAAACTCTAAAGCGGCGTCATTTCGATTACACCACTTACACTCGGTGATTGTTACTCTTTTTTACCACTACAGTTTTTACCTGTTTCCTTTGTCAGTTGGAATCAGATACACAGTTATCAAAAATGCCAGTGGCGGAGGTTGATTTTAGAGGCACATAATTCAGCGAAATTTTTCACAGTTGCTTGTAGTGATAACTTTCTATTCTTCGTAGTTTAATGTATTTAAATTTGTTATCAGCAAACATTAGGATGTCTTCTTTAAAAACATTAGCACGTATATGATAGTACTCTCACTGCAAACATTTCAAATGCTTTCGCTTTCGTACCTCTTATTTTTTTTATAAACTGAACAATGTTGAACATTCTATGTGATATTTTTGTATTGATCTTAATATGAAGTTTGACGGGAATTAACCAATTCTTACACTCAAAAATCGATGGAAACAAACCAATATAAATATTTTAGTCAAAATGTTTATATATCTCTCTGAATGAATGCTCCTCATATGACAATGGATGTAATAAATCTTATGTAATACCATGTTTGAGTCTGTCTACATTTAGTAAAGTTTGTGTTGTACGTGAATTTTAAATGTGTATTGGGACGCAGCGAACACCGGTGTGCATGTTATATTGACTGCGAACTTGACTTATTAGAGGCGAGTTTGACACATGGGGTGCCGAAGGGAGACGACTTTAAAAAATGAGTTTACAAACATTGTATATTACGCTTCCTATTAGTCCGCCGTGGGGACATACGTCATGCAAACTGCACCAACTGCACTTTCTATTTTTAAAATGCTACTTTGTAGCGTGGCTGTAAAGCAATCCGCTACAATATTTTATGTACTATTTACCGACATATTTAGCTCCCGAGCCTAAGATGTGAAAAATATGTTGAAAACATGTATATCTGATTTAGTAAAGGGGAAGCGCTTTTAGGAAGCCGTCGTTTCATTTGACAAGAAACCCCTTCTGCAAAGCATTCACCAAAATTTATCTACTCCATACGCCGTTATGCATCGACCTAACCTAGTCGTAAAAGAAATAGCGGCTTTCTGTTACTGCAAAGGTTATTTTTTTCTAAGTTTTCTCGTGAGAAACACATTTGGCACTGTTTCCAATCGTCAACCGGTTTTATAGATTCTGTTGATATTATAGTTCATTAACCACCATCTACTGACTTGGAATTCTTGCATTTTCTGAAGAATTCGAAAAATGTGAAGTTTATCTGTAAATTAACGATAGAGTAAGATCTTACTTTGGACTCGGTCTCTTAAACTAGGTAATTTCAGAATTAAATTGTAATTCTGTGTTTAGTAAACTATTATAGTTTCTTCTAACGAAGACCATAAATTACTGTAAAAGCACCGGCAGATTGTTGTTTTAGGATTATCATGAAAAATAGTATCTGGGAAGTTTGTTCATTGTACTATAGATTTAACTAAAGAATTTAATATGTGTAATTCAAGACTTCCTACATGAGCAACCCAATATGTGTTGAATGCGGTCTGTCAGGTGCTGGTAAAGTGCCAATGTTTGTCCGTAAAAATACGAGATAACCACGTTTGTGTTTTCTCAGTATCCATATGGCAACCGGCGATACTAATATACGTATACAGAGTGTATCAAAAATAGGTACAAATATTAAATCCGATGGTAGATTACAATACATACAAACTAGAAAAAATATTTCTTTGGCAATGGGACCCTTAAAATATGAGAAAATAATAAATGAAAATTTGACCCAAAATTGTTTCAGTACCGCAGGATAATAACAATAATTTGAGTTCAAAGATATGTTATGCAAAGCAGAGTAAGATAGAAGTGCAAAAGAATTTCTTATCATCTGCCACAAACCAATACTATTAGGTAGGTCAGTAATTTCTATTCAGTCTGTTGTTGTTATCACAAGCCAGACAAGTTTTTACGTGTTTGCCACTTTGGATTTGCTTTACAATTAGGTAATAACCTTCTACAGCTTAAATGCATTTTCTATGTATCATCAGTAGTTCGCAAACCAAATTTTCTTAATTTAAAAAAAAATAAACAATGATTTTTGAAAAATGAAGAGTACAATTGAATTGTACTTGAGCCAATCTATTACTGGTTTAAATATTTGCACCAATTTCTGATACACCCTGTATATTTATATATAAACATATTTATCACTCTAAATATACTTTTCACCTCCTGAAAATTGCTGTTACTGTTATCTGATTCTATTAAAAAAAAGTTATAAGCAACCTATGACACATTTCATTGCTTAAAATGCATTTTCCGCCCCCTAAAATTTTATAAGAGGGGAGATTTTATATTATCTACCTAAGTATGAAGGAAACAAGTTAGAGAACAAACAAAATTTTGTTTTTCAACATAAGAACCATTAACGCTTACACATTTATTGCAAAGTTTGTCTAATAACACTATGCCTTCGAAAAAAATTCTTTTGATAACCCTGCAAAATACGACTCCACAGAGTTTTTCATGTCCTCATTCGACAAAAACCGACGCCCTCTCAAGTGTTTTTTGAGTTTTGGAAAGAGATAATAGGCACAGGGGGGCGAGGTTGGGACTGTACGGTGGATGTTGTAATTCCTCAAAACCGCATTCATCAATTTCTTTAACGGTTCGTGCTTTATGCACCCTGCCGGTGTCGTGCAGAAGCATGCGTGCGAAGGCCGCAGTCAGGTAAAATAACCGGTTGAACTAAGGTGAGCGGCCACGTGCTCAAGAAACCAGTGACTAAAAACAAGTGTCGAATTAAATTTAGCTACTAAAGTACAATAATTAAACTTCTTTGCAGTTACCTAAAAATCAACATTTATTTACCAATATTTCACATGCTTAATCTCAATATTCTCAATATAAATCAAAGAAAAGACAGCTTGAAGATTATTATTGCATCTAATTTGCACGAGAAATTCAATTTTATTTTTAAATATTTGAATTTAGTAAAGAGTTATTCAAATATTAAAATAATTATATTTCTACTGAAATACTAATAACTAAAAATGCAGTGTTAATTATGCATGTGAAATAATTTGAACACAAAGGTGAATCAGCTACAAAGTTTACAATAGGTTAAACACAAACCGGAGTCACTCACGCACAAACTAAATCGCATTTTTTTATTATTGCTAAATAACATGACTAACAGATTATATTTCAAGTAGTTTCATATTTTGCACACAATTACAAATGACTGAAATAGACAAATATTATTGCATTTAATTAACATGACCACTTGATTGTAATAAAACAGTTTAATCGCTGTCGTCTTCACATTCCTCATCTTCACTGTCCGATGAATCATCACCCAAATAAATTATTAAAGTTTCCACCTCGTCAACTATAATTTCACGATGCCACCAAGATTTTATAAGATGTTCTGTATGTCGTACACAATTTTTCCATTCATTTTCACCGCATTGAATTAAAGCTTTTTCCCACATTTTTATAACTTGCTCATCAGTAAAACCTTCGCGCCTGATGTGTTTGTCGTAGTAGCGTTTAGTATTCGCCCAAATTAATGCTATTGCGTTGAATTGCGGGTGGTATGGAGGTAGTCTTAAAACTTCATGGCCGTGTTCGCGCAACATTTCAGCAACAGCATACATTTTAGGTATATTGTGCTGTTTAGCAATGACAAGTAATTGTGGCCTTAATACATCTGCCGGATAGGGGATGTTGTATTTCTTCAACCACGCTAAGATATTGCCCTTTTTCCACTGCGTAGTAGGCCGTTTTCGACTACTCTCGAATGATTTGAACAGTGTTGGGTAAGATACTTTTTTTTTGTATCTAGATCCAGATACAGGTACTTCTAAAAAAGTGTATCTAGTTACAGATACAAGATACATTTTACTACGTGTATCTAGATACAGATACAAGATACTTTAAAATGTATCTAGATCCTTCTCAGATACAAATTAGATACCTACTTTAAAAAATTACACTTCCAGAAATGGAACCGTGCATAAACCATGATAATATTATTTTTAAAGAAAATCTGACGGAATTTAGGGTTGTTAACAAATCGATAATAATAATAAGACACAAAATAATTACTAGAGAACATTTTATTGGGATAGCCATCCAGTATCGCTGGCACTTCCAAAAAAGCACTTTCGTTATCATTCATTCTTCTAATTGTAGCACAAGAATTGATTCTGTACTTGTCTACTACTTTTATTTATACTGAGAAAACTTCAAGTTTTGTCGAGACTTTAGATAAGCCTACCGCTCGGTTATTACTTATGAGATTTGCTTGGAAATTCCCAATATCGAAAACAGCAAGGGCGGTTATTGTAATTTGTATAGCCACAATAGGTAAATGTATACTTAAAATCTTAAGCTTCTTACAGTTCTTATCTCCTCAAAATGGGGATGTTTGAATGCTTATTACCATTACCTATCTTAAGACGTATTTGGGGTTTTCTGCTAAAAGTAAACCCTAAAATTTAAATGTCCAAAAATGTCCTAAATTTTAAATTGAAGAAATGTTTTAATAAAATTCGAAAACTACATAAAATAAATTATAATTCTTGAATGTATCTAGGATCTTTTATTGTTTAATGAAGAAGATACCGCTTAATAGGATCTAGATACAGATACAAGATACAATTTTATAAACGTATCTAGATACAGATACTAGATACTTGAATAGTATCTAGATCCAGTATCTAGATACATGTATCTAGATACTACCCAACACTGGATATGAAGCATTGTCCATTACAATCAAACTATGGTATTGTTTACATACGACTTCAAGAATTGAATTCTTTGATTAACAACATATGTTTTGTCACAAAGAAACCGTCAATTGCAGTCCTTATTATATTTAAAAGCCAAGAAAGAGCTCTTAGTCCTATATCAAACCCGCGATCTTTCATAGCTTCTCGCAGAGTTTTTAGCGTAAAAGGCTAAGTGGTGCGCCAAGTGTATCTTCTTTGTCGTCCTTACATATCCGCTGCACCGTACTTAAGCTTATATTTGCAGCTGCAGCACTTCTTTCTTGAATATTCCTTTCTTGAATGTCCTCCAGTCACCATCAACGACGCCTTCATCACACAATCTTCTGCGGTGCGATACTATGGCTACACCTAGACGAAAAACTTAACTGGAGGGACCACATAACAAAGAAGAGAAAGCAGATATATCTCTGAGATTCAAGGAGTTATACAGACTACGCGGAAGAAGATCACACCTTCCACTAGAAGACAAAATTCTGCTATATAAAGTCATAATAATACCCATATGGACATACGGCATCGAATTGTGGGGTTGTGCCAGCAAATCGGATATTTCCATCCTCCAAAGATCCCAGTCTAAAATCCTACGTGAACTGACAAACGCTCCCTGGTATGTGTCCAACCGAACATTACATGACGACCTTCGCTTTCCATTCATCGCCGAGGCCATACAAGAAAGAAGCAACAAACATAATGGCAGACTTACAACACACAGCAATCCCCTTATACGTTCACTTTTTACATCCCCAAGGCAGCGGAAGACTGAAACGACACTGGCCAAACGACATCAGATGAAACACAAGTTTAATTCATTGCTCCGTTCCTGTAACGCATAGTAAACAAATGAGGACGTCAAGGAATTCTACGGGAAAAACTGTAAAAGACTAATTTAAAATTATTCTGCACACCTAATAATAATCGAGATAAAAACAATTTTAAAAATAGCCAAAATTTAGCCATCACCCTGTAGCTCCCTAACCGATCGCAATAGCAAAGATCTGTTTGCGCTATTGTTATTTTCTCAAAAAAAGAGCCCGAGACTGCTTAGTTAGTTTTTTGATATCGGTCATGGTTTCCAAGATACTCTGCAAACACATCAAAAATGAGACACCCTGTATAGTTATATTGCT
Source organism: Limonius californicus (assembly GCA_014611495.1). Classification (NCBI taxonomy): domain Eukaryota; kingdom Metazoa; phylum Arthropoda; class Insecta; order Coleoptera; family Elateridae; genus Limonius; species Limonius californicus. Next base: position 11,157 of record JABXWE010103252.1, on the reverse strand, counting down.
CTCTTTCTAGCTCCTTAGTTCGTATAGGCCATTAGAGCGAGCGCAAGTCTTGCAGATTGCCGCACTAAAGTTTATGAAATGCACTGCGGTGACTTGTGAAACGAAAAGAGATAGCACTTACAGTGTTCAGTGGTTCCAAAACAGGTGATTTCTAATGTTTCATTTCAGATGAAGAAAAAGTTTTTATGTAATAAATACCCTTTTTCAAAACAAATTTAGTTCTTGTCCTCCCGGAATTTAAAAAGATGTTGTTTATGTTTAAAATAACGCTGGAATGACACATTTATATGCAATTATCATAATGCATGCAGTTATTACATTCGTTTCTAAGAGAGGTAAGTAATTAACCCTCATTTTAGTACAATTTTCCAGTGCAGTTTCTCTTTGATAATCAGAAGAGAGAGCGCTAATATTTGTGTTTAGAAGTAAAGTTTGTGTACTTTTTGTGACAGTTGTTTTTCGATTTTTAGTGAAAATTTATTAGTCTACAATGACAGGAAAACTAGGTAAGTTATCTCTGCAATCGAAACAGTTAGTGCTTAATATAAAAAATTATTTTAAAGACGAACGAAGAAACGGTGGGCCTTTGATTCCTGTTGATAAGATTCAAGAAAAAAGTGCTGCAGCTGCAAATATAAGCTTAAGTACTGTGTAGCGGATATGTAAGGACGACAATGAAAATACACTTAGCCCACCAGAAAAGAGCCCTAGGAGTAAACCAAAAGCTGTCGATGTTGATGGAAATATAAAAATGAATGTTCGGGATGGCATTTACAACTTTTACGCCAGTAGCACGCCTTTTACACTAAAAGGTCTGCGAGAAGCTATGAAAGATCGTGGGTTTGATATAGGACTAGGAGTTCTTTCCCGACTTTTAGAAAGCTGTGGTTTTAAATATAAAAAGGACTGCAATCGACGGTTTCTTTGTGGAAAAACATGTGTTGTTAATTAAAGAATTCAGTTCTTGAAGTCGTATGTAAACAATGCTAATAAAAACTCATTAAAAGTAGTTTTCTGGAAACGTGGATTTATTCAAGAGAAGGTGGTCAAAAATCTTAGCAGGACGATTCCAAGAAAAGCGTGAAGAATATATCGGGGACTGAAGGAAAACGTTTTATTGTCTTACATGCTGGTTCATCTGATGGCTTTATTAAAGGTGCAAGTTAAATTTTTTCTTCCAAGTCAAAAAGTGCTGATTACCACGACAGTATGAACAACGAATTTTTTGAAAACTGGGTGCAAGAGATGCTAATGCCGAAATTGGAGCAGCCTTGTTTGATTGCAATGGACAATGCTTCATATCATTCGAGAGTAGTCGAAAAACTGCCTACTACGCAGTGGAAAAGGGACGATAGCTTGGCGTGGTTGAAGAAACATAACATCCCCTATCCGGCAGATGCATTAAGGCCATAATTACTTGTCATTGCTAAAAAGCACAATATACCTAAAATGTATGTTGTTGCTGAAATGTTGCGCGAACACGGGCATGAAGTTTTAAGACTACCACTGGCAATTCAACGCAATAGAATGAATTATTAATTTTAATTAATAATTAAATAAGAAGTTTAAATATTGTACTTTAGTAGCTACATTTAATTCGACACTTGTTTTTGGTCACTGGTTTCTTGAGCACGTGACCGCTCATCTTAGTTCGACCGGTTATTTTACCTGACTGCGGACTTTCACTCCTCAAATAAGACGACACTCCACTATGTACGCGAAAGAAGACCTCACAGTTTTGCCTAGAAAACTGTTTCTGCACGACAACTGCAGGGTGCATAAAGCACTAACCGTTAAAGAAGAAATTGATGAATGCGGCTTTGAGTGATTACAACAACCACCGTACAGTCTCGACATCGCACCCTGTGACTATTATCTCTTTTCAAAACTCAAAAAACACTTGAGAGGGCGTCGCTTTTTTGTCGAATGAGGACTTGAAAAGCTCTGCGGAATCATATTTTGCAGAGTTATCAAAAGACTTTTTTTGCGAAATGTTATTAGAAAAACGTTGGATAAGTGTTAATGGTTCTAATGTTAAAAAATAAAATTTTGTTTGTTCTCTAACTTGTTTCCTTCATACTTAGGTAGATAACATAAAAAACTCCCCTCTTATAAAATGTTAGGGGGCGGAAAGTGCATTTTAGGCAATAAAATGTGTCATAGGTTGCTTATAACTTTTTTTAATAGAATCACAGCAATTTTCAGGAGGTGAAAAGTATATTTAGAGTGATGAAATATGTTTGAGAATAAATATAAAATAATTCTTCCATAATGGAAATATGTGAGTGGTTATGGCTAATATATTGATATCTTTTGGGAGTTCATGGTTTGCAGACTTTTCCAATTGTAGTTTTACATGGAATTGTAAAAAATACTTGTAGAGATTACTGCTGGTCAATACTTTTTCAATCATTTGTGTTTTTTTAAACTGTATAAGCTATATAACATCATCCATTTAGTCTCTTATGTTAATTGGAGGGCTATGAATAAAACAACGTTAACTGTGCTGTTCCACAATGTTTACCAACAGAATGTAGAGCATCTGATACCGGTAGAGGTAGTTTCAAAATACATTAGCATAGTTTAATCTATGCGTAAACACAGATAAGTACAGTGCAAGACACAACATATCGATGTACCTAGAAGTTCTAAATATAGACATGTAGTTGCTTAGGATATCCTTGTCTGCTTTGTTTCCTTGCATACCAAATATGTTAATTATTTATGAGAATGAGCATTATTATTTGCGGACGCAGCTATCAATTTATAGTAAACAATACAAGCGAGACTGTATGTATCCATTAGGAGTGCTGCGTGCTGTAGTTGTATTAAAAATGCAATTAATTACTTTATTTAAAATCATAAGAAAAAAGTAATTCCAGCGCTGCAACAATGGAACATAAAAGGAAATGGCATCGTAAATAGTTTTAATTATTAGAAAAGCGCATAAAATCACCATTATTTAAAACAGACATACATTCGCTGCATAATAAGTGCGTAAAGCAATTTGACAAATTGTCCCGAGTGAGGAGGTCGCGTGTCCCGCCGCTATCCACGTGTGTGGTCTGGCAAAGGCAAAGGGCTCGGACCGCGCGACTCCCGATAGGTTATCGCGCCCTGGAATTTAAACAGCGCCGAGGACTCGTATTTTAGTGTTGGCCCACTTAACGAAGTTATTACTTAGGTAAAAGGTATGTCGGGAACTTCATATTCGGCCCATTTGCGTGAAGATACTCATATAACCTTCGGCTGCTGTTAATGACGGGAAAAGTTAAATGGAACGAAAGTGGCATTAAAAGTGCCATTACTCCAAATAATTCCGTGCTAGGTGCTAAAGTATTTCCTTCATTATGGTAGAATAGAGTATGGTTACTTTCTCATCCACTTATAGCGTAGTGGAAGTAAAATAAATTACGGTGGTGTTAAAAGTCCTGCATTACCCAATCCCGTAATTGTTTTTGAACTTTTCCCCACATTTTTCTCTAAGTACCGTTGATTCTGATTGCTCCATGACGAATTTCATTAATGAATATCATTTTAAAGTTCTACAGAAAAGATTAGAATAAAGCGTTTCTTATCCGATTGTTATAATGTTTTCTTTTCAATCATATATAGGAAAATATTGAAGTGATGAAGTAGTTAAGTTCCATTTAAAATTAATTTCTAAAAAACTTTCGATGATATTATGAGTATACGAGGGGTGTTCTCTTTCCGCTGAGGCTATCTGGCAGGCTGTGATATTTTGTAACAAATTTTGCTTGACATTTTGACGTAGTTGTTTACAAGTTTAATTATAGTGAAAGTTGTCAAATATACTTGAAGAGTTTTACAATAGGTACATAATTAAGTAATTCTTTCCCCAAGAAATCATGCAATTGAATAAAGATCATTGTCGAGCTGTAATTTTTTACAATTTCACTCTTGGCTTAAACCGTAAATAATGTTTTGAGGAAATCAATCGAGTGTTTGGTGACAAGTCGTGTTCCTTAGCTACCGTAAAGCGATGGTACAGTGAATTTCAACGTGGTGGACTTTCCTTAAATGACAACTTTCGAGCCCCTAAGCCAAAATTGCAGTTACCGAAAAGAATATTGGTCTTGTACGAAGCATGATTGAAGAGGACCAGCATATTACTGCCAGGAATATTCAAGCAACTTTAAAGATTGGTGTGAAAGCAATTGACACACACTATTTTACACAAACATTTGATGATACGTAAGCTTTGTGCCCGTTGGATTCCCCACAATTTAACTTGAAAACCGTGTGGCACGGTGCAGATCTGGATCGCGATTTGACAATGGATCCTCTCACTTGGTATGCAACATCATTACAGGTAATGAAACGTGGGGATACTGCTATAATTCCGAAAGAAAGCAACCGTCGGCAGTTTGGGTCTTGGAAAACGAATGGGCTCCAACGAAAGTTGTTCGTGAAAAAGCCAAAACGAAGAGATGGTCGCCACATTACACTGCTGTGTATTTGAATGTCCAAAACATTGAAATAATGGGTCATTCGCCGTATAGTCCAGACCTAGCACCTAATGATTTCTTTTATTTCCGTGTGTAAAGAATAAGTTACGGGCTTTACGTTTCACATGGGCCGAAGAAGCAGTTCACGCATTTAAAAATGAAATAAATAACCTAAGGCGGAAAGATTGGAGAAAATGTTTTGAAGATTGGTTTACACGGATGCAAAAATGCATTGACTGTGAAGGGGAATACTTTGAAAAATTATAAATAAATGTGTTTTGTCAATAAATTGTTAGGTTCAACAGAAAGAGAACAGCCCTCGTATAAACACTGAAATATACTTATTCGTTCGCTCTTTGAATTTCGTCAAAAACTGCAAAATATCCCAGAAGAAATGTCCGATATTATTGAACCCAACATGGTTTGAAATTATTTTTTATTATAAGAAAATGTTCCAGTTGATGAACTCCATAGTGATATGTAATGTGTCTTCAGGTATTTGAGCTATTAGAAAGTATGCTGAATTGGAAAAATGGACGATTGTCCATCTACAGCGACCAGCAAAAACCTCAAATCGAGATGATTGTATATTAAAACGGTAGTCTTAACTCCACCAAAGTGGCTGGTATAAACTGGAAAGAAAGACGGCGTAGGTTTGGACTTAGAGGATGTAGAGCACCGAAGAAGCAACTGCATTTTAAAGAGTAAATAATTCACCGACTGCTGTTGGCAAAGGAATGTCGCAACCGGACCACAGAGTAGTGGCAGAAAGTGGTATGTCGTGATAAATTGTCTTTTAACAGCAATAATCATGCTCATACTTACATCAGAACATTTCTTGGAGATGAATTTTCACCAAATGAATTCCACTACATGTGGTATCTCGTACGATAGGTACCCCAAAATACCTTAAAGTACTACAATATAAGATGGTGTCTAGTAGAAAAGGCTTGTTTGGTGAAGAAGAGGACATTTTTCTTCTTACTTACGGTAGTGTGGAAGTACAATAAACTACATCAGTTTTTTATATTCATAATAGGCTTCCTAACGGACATTTTTGTTTTCTATCGGCTTGTGTTCGTACTCTATGACATTAATTGTTTTAATACCAATTTCATTTTTCCATCTTATACTTAAATACCTCCTCGCCAGTTAAAGGGGGATATAAAAAGATTAGCAACCCACATAACAATACTTTCTAAGTAAAAACAAAGTTCAAAAATTTTAATTATATTTAAGGTAAGGTAAGGTTGGCATTGACCAGCACGTGTGTAAACACTTTCTATAGCAAGCTCAATAATTTCCGGGCTGATACTTTCCATTTCTAAAAGGATCCAACGTTAAATTGTCTAAATTGTTTGACCTGCTAAAGTACACTTGCGATTTCACATGACCCCATAGAAGAAATCTAGCGGCGTTAAGTCAGAGGATCACGTAGGCCACTGCAATATACCTCGTCGTCCTAACCATCTATCGGGGAACACATTGTCATGACATTGTCGATCTTGTACACCAAAATGGGGAAGAGCTCCTTCTTGTTGAAATCAAATGCTCGGGTGGGACATATCAGGATCTTCATTGATTGGCAAAATAATTGATAGAGCTGAAACTACTTAAGAAATCTAAATCGAAATAGATGTGGTACGTTATTCTCATCAAACTTCAATTCTGAATTTTTTGTTTTTTATGTACATTTCCCAAGAAAATTGTTATCTGGGAAACTAATTTTCTTATACCACAATTTAACTAGTGAGGAGGTCTATCAAAATGAGGGGTTCAAGGGGTTTAAAAAATAATTATTACGTCATAACACAGAAACAAAAACCGATAAAAAAAGAAGAATTTTAGGTTAAGTGTATTTTTTTTAATTGTTTCAAGGTTTTCCCAAAACCTTTAATAACAAAATTATGAATTTTGTGCGGAACTTTATCACCACGGTGCATAAAGACTAAACTAACTTTAAGACATTCAGATTCTCTTGTTCCATTTCGCCAAAAACTGCAAACTGACAACCCAGAAGATACATGCGAAATTATTGAATCAATTAATAAATTAAGGTTGATGCAAAATTTAGTAGAATTGTGTGTAAGCCGTGTTTGATAGATACAAATGTCATAAACTTATATATTTGTTTTGTTTCAGGTAAATTCAACAGAATTATTTTAGGAAGATGTCGAAATCAATGTTTATATGGTAAGGTACTGAACTTTTATGTTTTTTCTAGTTTTTGTTAATAAAATATTTTGAATAGTATCTGGATATATTATGTCCACGCTTAGATTTTTAGTAAATCTCGTTTGTTACTGTTGTGTTTTCTTTTCCAACTCTTCTCTGTCAAGTTTTGAAAAAAGGTCCCTCTATATATTTTCCGTAATTCACAGTTTTGTGCTGTTTGCATCCAATAGCAGCACACAACTGTTAAGTTTTGGGGTAGTGTCCTTTAACATCCACTAGCAACTTACTGGTAAAGTAGATTTAAATTCGGTTCATATTATAAAGATTCTGCGAAATGATGCTTTTTAATAATCTTATAGAGAAGTATATGAATAATATTCACTATTCTAAAACACGTTTAAATAGAATCATTGCAAAGGTATTCTACTTTTTAGGTTAAAGCGATCCTAAGGGACCTGGAAACTAAAAATTAAATTTACCTAAGCATTATATTGGTTTTCCTGTCCGCTACGGGGCTTAGGGTAGTCTACCTCAAAGCGAACTGCGCCCAATGTAAAAGACAATACGTATAATGTATTATAAAATAAATTGATAAGAGAGTCTAGGTATTGTTCTGTTTGTACAAAAATCAGATAAATCTTGAGTTCGGGGTGGTGTGTATTATGTTGTTAAAGGATGGTAGTTTATAACAAGATGAAATAATGGCACTTAATTAGTTCCACATATGTCGTAAAAAGAGATTTATTTTACCTGGCTAGGTTTTGTACGCCACTTTAGCAATCTATCACAAGTTCTTAAGATGTTATTGATAATTTTTTCAACTTATGTCAATCTTGGATATGTTCTCTACTAGTTAAAAAAAGATCATATATTAACGTAACTACGGTGACACTAGAAAACGAAAATTTTGTCTTATTTTGAGTCACTTTAGTAGTTGCAAGTACTCTTTATTTAGAGCGTGTATAAAGTTTTCGTTACGAATTTAGTAATTATTAACCTCACAATTATTATATAATACATAAAAGCATTTACTGCAAATTTGGCACTTAAATAATGTAATATATAATTTAGTAGTTTATTTTTAACGTCATGGGAGGAATATAGATATTATCTGTTACTGGGAGCTTTGCTTTTACTTCACGATTGTTCAGTGATAACACGAACATTAGCATAACGTTTATATTCTTTTATACTACGCATACTAATAAAGACACAAATAGTTAATATATGTGTAAGTAGGTATCTACATGTGTTCTATATTTGGCGCGTTTATTTCTATACTGCAAAAAGAGACGAAGAATTGTTGCGGCATTCATTACCCGAGTAATAAGTTTCTCTGCGGCTATAATATAATGTATTCGTTACATATATCTTTTTAGTTGAAGAATGATAGATATTCTCCATTGCCGTTGGATTCTGTAAAAAACGGTGGGATAATGAATCAGAATCCAATGGGCGTGGCATGTTAGCGCTTGGATCTCCCACTTGTTTTTGAAGTAACTGTCAAAAACGGTTTTAAATTTTCGTATTCGTAAAAACAGTAAGAACTAGGTATGAATAATTCAGACAGCGAAAACGCTGAGATGTGTTTGCCACCAGAAATAACGGAAACCGCGAAAACGACGTGTAATTTACTGCCGGGGAAATCGCAGAAACAGTACACACGGCATAAAATCGTTGTGGCTAGTGAACCGATATACGTTCATCTAAAGCAAAATTTTTATAATACTGATTCAGACCAAATATTGTAACTTCCTATGAAATAGTCGTAGAGAAAGTATAGTCTCCTACTCGTGTAGAATAGCTATTATTCACTCGGCTTCGGCTCGTGACAGAATTTTCATCCTCGTGAATAATAGCTGTCATTCTACACTCGTTGAAGAATATACTATTAAATCTAGTTAGACATTTGTTCGTCGTCAATAGTATGTCACATTTCAGTGTTGGGCACCGATCCCTCCTCTGCCACGACCATTCCAGAGACGGTTTTTAGCTTTAAGATCCCACGGTTGCCAACCGAGGAATTGTGTGTGGTGGGTTGAAACACAAGATTTTTTTATACGCTGCTGGTAATACTGGGGAATCGAACCCAAGCGATTATCTACGTTATGCCCAGAAAGCGAACGATCTACCAACTCTGGTCCCACCACAGACATTAATAGATATTTATTAGTTTATATATTTTGTACACTTTTATCGTTTTTTTACCAGTTCGTCAATTGCAGTCAATTGACTCATTTAAAAAACAACTTTTTTTAAACTAAATCTTGTTATTTTATACATTTTTGCCACTGCTTTATGTTAATACAATCGTTAAATGTAAGTTGGATATTATAAACAGTAACAATCTAAACTACGGTTTAAACCAAGAACATTTATATTTTAATAATATTCAATTACAATAATTTTGTTGCGATACTGCATAGTTTCTATACTTTTCTGCGGTGAGTCATTAACTAACAACATCATTTAATGCGTTTTGGGTAAGTCAAACACATGTGCCGTTAAAATAATTTAGCGCAATTTGAGATTAGGATCAATGAATCAATTTTTGAATGTATATAATCTATCTACAGTAACTATGTGGAATGTTGATGTGGCTGGGTATTTAGAATTTGATTTTGTTCAATAGACCCAAATGTCCGAAAAACAAAAACTAAGAAATAGCGAATTAATCTCTATGTTTAATATCCTGCTGTACGCCGGTTCCCAATAATTGCTGCCATCTCTCCACTCTCCGCCCTCCTCCTCTTCCAATGTATTCTCTACCCCTTTTCTCCAGCTTTCCCTCAAGTTTTTTCTCGGTCTTCCCCCTTTTTTTAGTGTTCTCGAGGAACCCATTCCAATAGCTCTCATCGATATATGTAGTTCGTCCATCCTTTGGACATGGTCATACCACATCCCCCACTACTGGATTGCCAGCTGTCTTTGCACCTCTTGGGAGGTTTGCCTAGGGGTTGCCTGCCTGCTGGTTTTCTTTCCAAAGCAGTGCGGGCACTTCTGCCCTCATCCATCCTTTTAACATGTTCGAACCAATATCTTCTTCGTTATCTTCCCCACCTTACGATGTCCTCATACTTGTCCTATGTCCTCACTTCTGACTCTGTCTTTTAGAGATCTCCCCGTTATTGTTCTTAGGCTCTTCATTTCTGCGGTTCCTAGCATTCTTTTTGTGATGTTGATATCTGACCTTGTTTCGATGCCATGTGTTATTATGGGTCTCACGCACGTCTTGTATATTTTTAGTTTGCTATCTGCCCTCATGTGTTATTATTTCATGTGACGTCTCTCAAGCATCCAGATATGGCTGCAGGTTTATTCAGATGGGGAGTAAGATCTTTAATGGGTTGGTGAAAGCTAGATATGTTCACGCCGAGATATTTAAAGTGCATTATTTGTTCGATTGGTTCATTCTCTATTACAAGTGTACATCTGATGGGTTCTCTGGAAAAGGTCATGGTTTTTGTTTTATTTATAGAGATGGTCATATTATACTGCTGAGCAGTTAAATAAAATGCGTGTAGTTGTTTCTGAAGGTCATCTTCTGATTCTGCAAATATTACCACGTCGTCAGCATACCATGTTATTCTGATGATTTACTTGCACATCCTATAGTCCAAATTCAGAGCAGTAACTGCGTCGATGATCTTGACTATAATTAAGTTGAATAGGAACGGACTTAAGCTATCCTCCTATCTAATTACACCCGGTGTCGGTATGTCATTCGTTGTGCAGTGATCTACTCTAATTTGTATGGTGTTTCGGCAATTAAGGCTGTGTATTATTTTGCGCAATGACGCCGGTGTTCGGTGTCAGAAGATTAATCACGTCTCTCACGATCGAGTGCCTTGGTTAGGTCAATGAAGCAGACATAGGCGGTTTTGTTGAACTTTATTGCTTTCTCTTTTATTTGTCTAGTAACAAATATAACATCGGTGGTCGACTTGTTTTTCCGCAAACCGTGTTGTTCCAGTTGTATTTTTATCATGTTGGTGAATAGTTTGATTGTAGAGCATAACAGAGTTATTCCTCCATTCCTTCCTGGTAGTGACTTTTGTCCTTTTTTAAAGATGGGTATCGTGATGCTCTTGTGCCAATCATCTGGTATAGTGGATGTCTTGAGTATTCCTCGTCAGCTCTTTCGCAAGTTCGTTACCTCCATATTTTAATAAATCATTCAGGATGTTGTCTATTGCTGGCTCTTTTTTCTATTCTTTAGTTTGTGCATTCAATGTTCCACTTCGTCCTCTTCGAAAATTTTGCTCCTCTTCCTCTCTACCATCATCTCGAAGCCTAACATCTTTCACGGTACAATACAATTTTTAAAGTATTGTTCCCATTCCTCCAGCGTTACCGATTTTGTTTGGACGAATTCATTCATTGATCCTGTTCATTACCTCCACATATCTATTACGTTCTTCTTAATCTATTTTAGTTTCTTAATTATTTCTAAAAATCGGATTCTAAGAAAGATATGTAAATACATTTATTAATACACTACCAATGCACTTGA